>JASDQU010105286.1:87739-105113 GCA_032191745.1 Picea mariana
AAATGAAAAGAGATTTTTTATTTATTTAAGTGCTAGTAAAGCAACAAAGGGAAAATACTGACAAGTACAAAACTAAGAAAAAAAAAATCTAGCTTAAAGCACAGATTGCAAAGAATCATAGTAAAGAATCAAACAATGGCAAATAAAAAAAACAAAGACTCTCACGCTTGTCTAAAAACCATAAAAAATATATATATATATTTTCTGTCAACTATCCACTGAGAAAAAGCAGGCTAACGGTAAGATGACCTAACCTACTGACTGTTCAATCCTAGACTCAAACACCTGAGAGGAATACTTCTTATCAAAGGAGGGGATGACTGCCCCACCCTGAACAAAAAGTAGCCTGTCAAGCACGCGACTGTGACTAAAACAGCATGCGTGCAAACGCATGCTGAGCAGAGACATGAAGTGTGTACATGTGGGCTGACCTTGTATAGGTCGCGTGTATGTCTAAATTCTAAGAAAAAAAAAATGAAAACAGGCAGTCCAGACCAGGAAGAGGCCTATGGTATTGATAACTAGGGTCCCTTGAAGGCTTGGATGCTCTTTCTAACAAAAAAGACAAATAATGAAAGGAATAATAAGGCGAAAATAATAATCTGAGATAGGACTGTGAACCAACAAGACTCAAATAGGATTCCAGAAAACCCCCTGAGAATGTATAATTCTGACAGGGAAGAGGAGGACTGCCTCTAAAGTTCTCTAACTCCTACACGCTACTGCTAACTCTACAGCTATCGTTCACACACCGGCTGTAAGAGGATAGGGAGCGGGTACATGCGTGCAGGTCTTCTGCAGGCCGCGTGTACCTCTGTGTGTCCCGACAACTACCGTCAAGCAAAAGTCAGGGAAACCTGGTATGGAAAATCAGGCTCCCTGCTAGCTCAGACCTTACAGAAAAAGACAGGCAAAGAAAAACAAAAAACCTAATCTTTAAACTACCCAAAAACTCAAATAAATCCAGAAACCCTAAAGAGTATTCTCCCCAGTATGGTTGCCAATTCTATTGTTGGGAAAAATACCCTACGGGCTAGCAAACTAGGGTCAGACTTGCATGCAAATTTTGACCGAAAAGAAACTACTTTTTTACCTACAACCCAAGATTTAAACCCCTCTTTCACAGTAAATGCATGGAAAAGGACCACTAACCTTATTACTGGCATTTGATGTAGATCCTCCGTTTCTCTTCGATGACTTTCTTGCACTGCTCCTTCCACAGATGACCTGCATTCAAGACAAATACCAACTATGCATGCATGCTACTTCTCTACTCAAGGGTTAGAAATCAAACATAAATTCATCAAATCATAGACAATTCATACATTGGGACAGGAAAAGTATTCTTTTTATTACTGAAAAGTGAATCAACTTACAATCAAAGCTGAGACTGGCCACTGCTTCTTGAACCTGATCCTGGGATCCTCTTCTTCTTTCCTTCAACTGCTTTGCGTTAAATCTCCTTTGGCATGAGGAAAGGCTAAAGGGTTGGGACAATGGATTACGTAAATGGGCAGAGTTTCTTCGCTATATTTTTTCCTCCTTCAAATGGTACCACTACCCCTTATTTTATAGGCTAGAAGAAGCTAGGGTTTTGGACGAACCCTCGGCCATGCATGGCCGAGAGTTTCAGTTAACTAACCCATAGCTTTTTGTCTCGTCGGAAACTTTCCTTTTTTTCGTGATTCTGAAGGTACACGCAGGCTATAGTGGGCATGCTAGCGTGTACTTTGTAGATACACGTGGGCTGTAGTGGGCCAACTAGCGTGCACTTTTAAAAATGGAGTTTTTAGAAGATTTGTTCAGTAGTTTTTGGCAAAGAAGGGATATGAGTTGGCCTGATGCCAAGTAAGCATGTGTGGTGCAATTTAGGGTTATAACACAATGTCACTTGAATAAAATATAAATCAAACTCTTCCCACTCTGTTATGATAATTAAACTATCTAGACCCAAGAATAAACTTGTTGGTCTATTGAATACATATTTCTTTGTGGAACATCATACATATATACATAAATAGATAACATGCATTCAATATATACACAATTTAATGCAGAATTCACATCAATCTTCCATAAAAAAATTATGCAAGCAATATTACAAATATTATGACATCTACAGGATACACAAAATAAATTAACATAGAATTGGTACTTATCATTTTATGAAGAACCGTTGATTGCGTCCAGACCTTCCATGAACCTCCCATCCTTAGACCATTAATCTCCAAGATATCAGCAGTGGGACACCCCCAAGCTGGGACCAAACTCCACCTAGGGTAAATGGAATCCTAGGCTAGGCTGAGACTACGGAAAAATGCACAATGTAACAAGAACGATTCCCTCCCAAGAGCCTACTTATGCCCACCACTCATAGACTCTCATTCCCCACATACCTGTCCCACCCCAGGAATATACACCTTCGCAGTCCAATAGTCCATTGGTTTCTCCACTTCCCATACAGGGCTTCAAGAACAGGTCGGATCAAAAATTCTCAGAGCTTTGTAGTTTCGACTGGACTCCCTCCAAGAGGAATCACTTTCCCAACAAACTCTCTCACCTGGAGAGACTTTCTCACAGCACTGACAACCTTCTTCTTCAATCCATAGGCCTAAAAACCCTCCTTTTCAAAACTACATGCCTGACAACCTGCCTCTTCTTTCTATCTCCTCAATAAAACAATTAAGAACAACAACCAAAATTGGGTAAGGCTCTGGTAATGACAACACACCACACCAGTCCAGGAAAAACATGGGAATCTATAGAAAAATGGATAGGGGCACAATATGGCTCAATTACAATACAATCGTGCTATGTCTCATAGGAAAAATGGATTAGCTTCACAGGTTTGGAGGTTCCCAAAATTTATAGAGGTAAAACGATAGAGAAAAATGGTTGTTGCCTGGATGTTCCTTATTTGCGTGCGTGAAGGGTAGCTTGGGAAGAATGGTGAATGAACCCCCACAACAACATATTTTCCCACATAAATATACATGCGCCCAGGTTAACACATGGCTCTCCTGGGAGCTCATTCCTCTCCCCTTGGAGTTTGTTCCTCTCCCCAAAGGAACTTAGGATAACAGGTTTTAATTCACCAACCTTAGCACTTTAGGAAATATATTATAACATTCCCTTGGGTTAAGATCTATAGGTTAGCCCCTTTTTTATAGCCTCTCAACCCCCTTCCCTTTGCCTACCCAGTGAAGCTTATTCCCCCATAACTCTTTCTTTGAGGTCATTCTACACACAGTGATGTAATTTTATTAATGATGTGGTATTTACATATACAAAATCAGGCTCTCTGGCCTTCAATATCTAGGCTCTCTGCCCTAATAAACACATAAGACTCCCAGCTTATAAACACTTGTATCACTAGCCTATAAACATAATTATGATTCAACAGGGCTCAACCTTGGGTTATTAAAGTGGCCTTGGATAATTTACTCTCCACCCTACAACCAAGGCCTTAAAATCCTAGAATTGTGATCATTTTCTAATAAACAAAAGGTCTAGTTGATTTTAGATTATGGGCTTGTTACTTTAATGGTTGTTTGCTACTCAAAATGGATTCTGGATGCAAATTAATGATTATGTGTGATATTTGACACCAAAAATATGTCAAAAGAAAATATGAATGCAATTCAATCTTTAACTTTAGATGAAGGTTATCTATATAAAGGAGCAAGAGGTTTCAAGAAAAGAAACAATTACAAATTCGAAAGCAAGAAACATAAATTACTCTTTGAATGCAATAGGTGTCCAATATATGAGTCAAACAAAATATAGGATACATGATTCATGGGCCCCTAAAAGCTAAAAAATTCAAAAACTCGTGCAATTTTTCTCTTTGGAATGCAAGATAAAAAATGCACTACCCAAAAACTAGAATGCAAAATTTCTTTTCATTTGATTGTAAATGCAATGAACTCAAATCAAATGTAAGTTATTTCTTCTTCCTTACTTTCTATGAAAGAATCCTATGTAGATACAAAGGAACATGAAGAAAAAATATCAAGCAAAATGTGCACTTAAAATGTTGACAGGTACTCAAAGAATGCTTCAAACAAGAACCCAAATAATATAAAAGAGAAAGAAGACAATCACTCTTTGAAACCCTAAAAAATGAGCAATGAAAAATAAATATTAAGCCTGGGTTGCAGCAAAAAAAAGAGTTTCATTCATTCAAAAAACTGAATCTTTATAAAGAAGGAAACCAAGAAACTCAAAACAAAGCAACCTTTGCAATTTCAAGTTAACGAAAAATTAAAAAAAATCAAGATAATCAAAAGTTTGAAGACTTTCAGGATGAAGATCAGACTACTAGAAGGTAGGCTGGACCAATGGATCTTTTTAACCGAAGGCAGTCATACAATTTTGTAAATTAAATAATTTTCAAACTCAAGGGAGGTAAAATAAGTGATAAATTCCAATATATTAGACAAACAAAGTAAAAAACAAAACCTAAGGACTCTCGGACAAAGCCTCCAATTAGAGTATTGAGAAAAATAGGGAAAAATCTCTTGAAACCAAGAAATATAGGAGATCAATGTTCCTGTAACAAGGGAGACATGGCATTAGTGAGAGATCAACAATCCCATGAATCCTATCACAAAGAATTACTAACACTCTATAAGCTATTGCAGGGGAGTTTTAACGCTCTCTACGTCACTTTGGGGGAGCGTTGATTCCTGGAAGTGTTGAAAAACACTCAAAACATTCCCTAGACTCAATAGAGACTAGGTTAATGACTCTGTAAATTATCAATGAAGAAGAGGGAAGTGGACTAGTCCAAAATCAAGCATCAAACAAGATCAAATTACAAACAAGACTTAACAAGGACTAGACAAACCAAGGGAATACTAGTCAAATTCGTTCCCCAGTATGGTTGCCATTTTTCTATTGTGAGAAATTTCACCACATGGACAGGTTGAAATATCCTTAGATCAAACTATGATCTAAGACAAACATGAAACACATTGTTAGTACTTTCCTTTTATATTTAACTCATTAACCTATAGATAGAAGAAGGGATACTTACTTGTTTCCCGAAGTTTGTTCTTGTTTCTCCATCCTTTTACCTCGTTGCTCCAATTCCTTTAGCGATCAAAGAGACCTACAAAACAAGAAGCAAACCTTTCTACTTCTACTATATCTAGTTAGGTAAGAACCAAATCTATCTATACCTGATTTAAATTAAGTATATACACTATCATGAACAACATAGTGAAAGGAATAGGCCAAGTTGATATTAATGGAAAGCCAATAAAGGGGGCACTTACAAATCACCTTTCATGCTGTAAAAATGTTCTCCAAGCTCTCCATTTCAACCCTTGCATGAATGTATTGAGATAAATTGATGATGTTTCAATGGATTCCTTCCCCCCTCTCAACTTGGAAGGCCCTCATTATATAATAATTGGAGGATTAACCACCATGGAGAAGATCACTCACTTGATCCACTAAATTGGGATCTCCAAGATATTTGGGAAGAAAATATCTCTCAATGATTTTGAGGAAATATCTCTCAAGATACATTAAATTAGGATTTTGGTTTGTGAAAATATCTGAACCATCCATGAGACTATCAAATTCTCCTTGATATTAGGAAACTAAATGTGAGGTGGATTCTCACACTAAATTAATTTCCTTTTTTTGAATAATAATGAATAATACATGTGGACATAGTATTTTGACCTTCATATGATAAAGTTCTCCTCCATACTGACTAGGGATTGTGACAAATGTTATTTCATGATGTTAAGGTGTTGCGACACATAGTAAAGTGCATGTGAAACTTAGCAAGGTTCATAAAACACTTGAAAAAGTTCATGCGACACTTAGTAATGTGCATACTACACTTTACTACACTTGCAACACTTAGGTGTAAATAGGTACGCCACTTAAGTGTGACATTTTGGTGTGTAACAATTGTGGAAGGATATTTTATTCTTCTCTATTTTAGAATGTCTTGCCTTTTATCCTTATTTTACTTTTGGTTGTTTTTCTTCCATTATACTCTCTTAGAGGTTGGATCCCTCAAATCTGATTGAATCTGAGTCATATATCTCTTTTTGGAAGAGTGCAATGTGTCTCTTGTTGCACTAAGGTTGATAATTGACACCTCGCGTGTTGTAGGCTATTTGACCTGTGACACACCCTATAAATTTGGAGAATTTCACAATTACTAGATCCCTTTGATCATATATGATTGTATGGTCTCTGGTATATCTAATTGATTTGTTCCTATATATTTTGTCTCTAATGATTCCTTTTGTCACACATTTTCCCTTCAATTTCGGTTTGAAGTGTGCTTGTGTTACTTGTTTAAGCCTATTTGGTTTTTAGTGATCCATTGAAGTTGGGAAGTGCACCCAACATATATGATTAGATCTGGTAGTGTCTTGTACTGATTTAATTTGGTTTGTTTTTACTCTTGTGATTAGTGCTCATTATGAGACATTGGAGTGAGATTTTCATAATCACTACGAATTTCCTCCAGGACTTTCTTTTTGATTTTTTGGTTTTACTTTTGTACATTGTGTTCCTTTTTAGACTAAGAAACTT
This sequence comes from Picea mariana, assembly GCA_032191745.1. Classification (NCBI taxonomy): domain Eukaryota; kingdom Viridiplantae; phylum Streptophyta; class Pinopsida; order Pinales; family Pinaceae; genus Picea; species Picea mariana. The sequence continues at coordinate 94,304 of JASDQU010105286.1, forward strand.
TTGCATCATATTTGGAAAAAGAAAAAAATTATTCGCATGCTTACAAGATTTTGAAGCATTAGGGACAAAGTGCATTGGTGAACTGATTGGTTTGAGTTCTTGTAAAAAGTTTAGATCTCATTTCTTTGAATTGTTGCTTGGTGCTTCAGATTTCATTTTGTGGTTTAAAAAGAAAAATACCTATTTCCCTCCCATAGTTAGAATTCATTAAATCACACAAGTTAATGATAATTTTTGCATTTCTTTGGTTGGGTCAAGAGTAAACACCATAAAATTTTCCTCCATTTTCCCTTTGACACAACAACTTGCATAAGAAAAGAATTCATAAATTAAAATCAATCAGAATTTTTTATTTTCTAGAAAACAAACATTAGACAAGTTTAGGGCCTTGGAATATGATTGGAGAATGAAATCTTGAAGGCCACCAAAATGAAACATAGATTCATTAAAGAGTGTAAAATCCATTCTTACAACTAGTGTGTTGGGAATCTCTTATAACATAGGACTTAACCATGAGGTCGCATTGGGGAAAGTAGGGAGATTACCCCTTTCTGCTTGTTTTGGTGTTTGTGGTATCACTTCAATTACTATATATACAGGGGTTTTGTTTGTGCCACGCCTTTGTGTGAGGTAATTCCTTCAAATCTTCAGGCATAGTTACCCTACCCTTATGTGTGGTCGGACCTATGACTATTAATCCGATCATTGTTTGTGAGGTGGTAGCATTAGTTACCATTATTAGGTAGATATAGAGGTGATTACATGTGGGGCGTTCATGTAGTACCTAGGGAAGACATTTTTTCATGGTCTTAGTTCCCCCAAAGGGTTCCTTCCTTAAAAAAGGGTGTTTTCACTAGTCAGGGTTGTTTCACATCGTTCATCATGATGCTCCTCGTACCTTTGATAAAAAATATTATGGGGAATTCATCTCCCCTAGAGGGTTAGTTTTCAGAAGGATCCTTGAGAAATTGGTTTTCTTGTTATTGTCTTAGATTTGTTAGGGGTGTGGTCTTTGGTTCTGAGTCTACCACAACCTTAGGTTGAATTGTGTTTGATTTTCACATATTAGTTTCACCATGGTTGAATCGCTATTTCGGTCCCATTGATTACAAGGACTATATCCAATTGCATAGGTGAAACCACCTCACAAGTGATGTGAGATATGTGACTAAAAATTTGAAAAGTCCGATATTTTTTTTGAGGAGACTAGTTTTGTTGAAGTGGTTGATGAAATTCATCCACTAAAATTTAACCCTGCTCTCACTAATCCTGAAGCACCCATACTTATCGAGGTAAGGGATATTTTTAGTAAACCTTTTTCTTTGTTTAGATATCCTTACATAATGTTAGGAACAAGTGTTTCATCTAGTGTGGCTAAGCCATCAATCTCATCCACGTGTGGGATTGGGGGCATCCCAAAAATTTCCACATTACCTTCCCTGAGCACCCTTACACCTACACCATCTATCCCTTTTTCTATGGGTCCCTTGATCTAGGGGAAGTCAGTCATGTCTTATTTTCCACTTTTCAATATACCTATAATTCCAATACCCATCCCATCCATTTCAATTCCCACATCTATATCTTATTCCAGTGGGGATATGGACCTTGGTTTCAACATGGGAGGTGGAATTCCTTCCACCTCCACCATTCCTATGAGAATTGTATCATTGTCTTGGATGTAATATTACTAGTATTTTTTGGGTTAGGAAAACTGTCAAGGAGAAATACATGGTGCATTCCCATCACTTGGATTTTATTTACTCTAAGTCATGCACTTAGATCCCAAGAAACCAAACCTAGGACCCCATGCAGATGGTGTAGTCGGTTTTGTATCCCATTCCTCTGCAGGATAGTTAGCTGACCATATGGGTCACATGTCCATTTCATCAAACCCATCAACTTTGATCTCTTATGCTCAAACTAACACAATCCATACTCATACCTCTGAGGTGGATTCGGTGCAATCCATGCAACCAAAGAATCCTCAACAACCTAGAGGAAATAAGAAGAGGAATAAAAAGAAAAATTACAACACTGAACAAAGGAATACTCCCTCCCAAAATAATCAAGGGGGACACAAAAGAGAAGAATAAAATTTATTTCCCCTGCATGATATGCGGGGAGCACCATCCTACTCATGAGTGTCCTAGGAAGGATGAGGTCCATCAATTTTTGGCTTAGCAAAAGGCCCCCCTAACAACCCATTTTCTTAACTCATCCCCCCCCGAACTTCATTTTATGAAATGTTTCACCTACAGACAAATGAAAATTCCCTTGGATTACTAGACCCCTATGACAAGAACAAAATAGTACAAGTGGACACTAACATCCCTTTAAACTTATCTTAACCAATCATAATGAGAAGGAGAGAAAGGACATGATGAACCTGTTTCGAAGTTTGTCCTCATTGCTTCCAATCCCTGAGCTTTATCTTCAAAATCCCTGGTGCAAATTAAGATATGCAATGGACAACAAAGGAAAACAACTATCTCCTATTCTACAAGACTAAATAAGACAAGTCTATCTACAAAGATTAGAGAAATATTAGACAAGCAAATGTAACAAGACATAAACTTGAAGGAGATAGGCCAAGTATATATTAATTGGAAATACAAAAAGAGATACTTAAGGACCAATATTGATTTAGTAGCAACCTCTCCAATCTATCCTCATCTAGACCCTTACATGAATGTACCAACATCAAAATGATGATACTATCACTGATTACATCCATTTCACCTTGGAAATACCTTCAATATATAGGATTAAGAGGCACAACGACCATGAGAAAATGAAGGATATGGTTGAGTATATGTCTCCTTAAGGTTGGGATATAATCCTAATATGAATCCATAGAATAGGGGTCGAACACAACCAACCTCATCTCAAGAGAGATGGCCCATAGAATAAGGTAGAGGATCCCCCTTTTCCCTCTAAAAACATTGGTGCTCCCCCTTAGTTGAACACAGGGTTCCATCCCATAAAGTTGTGCTCCCCTAACATGGAAAAGGGAGTGCTAGTCCTTGAAGTGGCACTTCCCCAACATGGCCAGGGGGAAGTAATGTGGTTGAATTTTCCAAGAAAAAAGTGTGTTTTGACCTTGAAATGATGGGTTTCTTCCTGTAATATGACTCAAGGTTCATGGAAAATGTATTTCATGGTGTCAAGGGGTTGTGAAACTCGAAAAAGTAAATGTGACACTAGGTAAGGTGCATACGACACTTGTGATAGTGCATGAAACACTTAAGAAGGTGCATATGTCACTCTATGACACTTGCGACACTTAGGGTGCGAAAATCAAGTGTGACATTTTGATGTGTAACAAATGCCCCCTAAAATGTGAGGTGATAAGAGAAATTGATGGTTGAAACACTTTACAAATTCTTCAATGCAAGGGTGTTGGAGTGGGAGAACTTAGCAGAAGCTGCAAACAATCATCCAACAATATTAATATATGTTCCATTTCCGAGGGAGGCATACCTATGCTCGGAATATGAGATGACTCAAATCATGGCCGTCGACCAATATGTTGCAGATCCATGAGAATAATGACTAAGGATACAACCACTAGAGATACAATGTTGATCCATACCTCCATGAAATAAATTGATCATAGCCATGAAAAATACACAATGGAGCTACGAGATGACAAAATATAGCTATAGATCAATACAATGTGGATATATGTGACAACATATATATCAGTAATATCTCCATCACAATGATTGTACTGAAATATTTTACGTGCTCAAATGATCTCCATCACAGCCTAAGAAAATGAGATAATAAAGTGAGCACCCAACCCAAGTTCTTCATCCTGATCCCAATCCTGATGCAGTATGAATCTAGCCATGTGAATAGATGACTTGATGTCAAACATGGTAGAAACCACTTGATTACCAGTAATTGATGTATATTGTTAACAAGTGTGAGAGAAATCACCAATGATGACAATGAATCCCAAGGTACCCTAGTACATTCGAGTGAAATTGAATAAATGAGATGGGGTTGAACATTCATAGAACCATTTGATCAGAGGTCAATGATGTAAACCTATTGTTACAACTAAGGAGGCCTGTCACTGAGGCATGCAAGTCCCAAGGTACTAACTTCTTTCTAAGTCTAATTCATGGATAATGTTCTAAATTCGACAGGAACATACTCACTGAAGGAGGGCCATGATGTATCCCCCATCATCGACATGAAACTGACACAGGAAAGTGATGTAAGAAGGTAAATTGAACAAGTATGGACTAACATGGGAAATGGAAATTGGTAATACTATAGATGGATGGTTTGAAGTGAAACTTCCCTTGAACATTATGAGGCACGACACATGACTTGGAAGAATTGACTCAACAAGTACCAAGAACATAATGTGATGGAAATAAGAGAACTTTTGGGCTGGAACAAAAACTTATAACGACACATGGAATTGGTATGACTCAGAGACAATCATATTACCCAACTATATGACGAGGCACAAACATGTGCCATGTTTAAGGGAGACAATAACTTCCATAATGGATTCCAAAAAACTTCACCCACTTCCTTTGATTTTTCCCCCATCTAGATAGATGAGTACCACTTTATTTTTTAATGAGCTTGAGGAGGATAATAAATACTCAATATAGCTCATCCTTCGGATGATTCCGTCATCATATGTTTAATGAACCTGAGGAAGGAGGGGTTTGGCCCCATATGGGTCCTATAGAATAGAATGACATAGGTCCTTCGATGCATAGTTGTATGAGCCCAAAGAAGGTAAAATCAGTAGTTTTTCATGTTTAGAGAGTTTTAAAAGAACTTAAATATGACTCCATAGATGACTTTTTCATAAATTTAGTCTCCCAAGCCTGAAAAAAGTGTAAAACAATACAAGGGAGAAATCTTCTAATTATTCTTGATTAGAGTATTCTTTTTTCATAATTAGTCTCGCGAGGCCGAAAAAGAGATAAACTACCACTCAAAATATGCCCTTTCAAACCTTTTAACAAGTGTGAAAGAAAGCAAGCTCACTTGACAATATTTTCATGTTTAGGGAGTCTAAAAAGAGCTTAAAGGAGACTCCAAAGAGTTCCTTTTTAGTATAACTTTTACGAGTCCAAAAAAGAGATAAAACTATACTCAGTAACCTATTCTCATGTTTTAATGATAACGAGAAAGAATAAATACTTAGCTCAGTAACCTATTCTCATGTATTTACGAGCACGAGAAAGAACAAATACTAAGATCATTCTAGAAAAACTACTACGTTACGAGGGGAATGAACCTTAACGAGGATCACTCCTAACAACATGCCTCTCTAGAGGTATTTTGTCCCCATATTGCATGATATAATCTAGTGTCTTTGCTCCAACATGATGTCCAGAGGCTGGTGAATTCCCCCCCAAGCATCATTTCCTCTGACGACACTTCTTCTTTCCTCATTTAGGCATCTGGTTACTAATGGGAACATTTTCACTAGGTATAGGAAAAGAAGGCTCAAGTACTCGATCCAAAGTGAAAATATGTTTCGATGGAGAGGGATCTGTTTCATTTGTTAATGATCTTGACAAAGATAATGAAATATGTTCATTAGCCTTTTTTCATTTTTTAATGATCTTGACATAGGAAAAGAACTATGCTCGTAAAGATCAGGAAATACCAAAGGATCAAATAATTCTATGGATTATCACACCTAAGTCGAAATCATGTTTAACGTGGAAACCTGCGTAGTGGGAGGAGAAGGAAAAGGAAAAACCCCCATGAGCAAGGAATCCTTAAGGATACCTACTTTAACACTCTGAAAACTATTTTTTTCTAGAAAAGGGACATTATTCATTGCAACATTATGGATATCTAGATTTGTATAGTCAAGTTGGTCAACAGTGATAATTTTTCCTTGATGAGGAAATCGTAAGATACGAAACACCGAAGATGTGATGAAAATCATCACATAGAAGCAAGTACGGAAAGTAACAAATTGTAATCCAACGGTGCATCAACCATTTCGATATCAACTAAAATCGTCTTACACTTCAATGTTATAGAAAAATATTGAAGGAGTCCGTGAGGTTGGAAACCATGTCCATCAAACAATTTTAGGTCAGTAGGGGATTGGCTAATTTTAGGAGAACCAAGGGCTCTCCAAAAACGAAAAGACATGACATAGGTGGAGGCTCCCTCATCCAAAAAAATGTGATGGATGTTCTACCAAACAAAATTTGAATTTGGAATGTTAAGTGGTGGGAGAGTCTCTCCTTAAAATGATCTAGATCAAACGTAATCATATTCGACTCCTTTGGATGCATAGCTCCAATGGCTAACAAAAGTTTTCTATGTTGACTTGGATAGTGTTGTAGAACTTTGAGGGCTGACAGAGAACAAGGTGCTTGAACCAAATCTTCAATGATATTGTAGTTTTGGGAAGCACGAGCATTGCGATTAAATGCCACCTTTTGAATTACGCTCTTGGGCAGGCACAAAAATGCATTAGAAATTGGCCTCTCAATCTGAAGAGGATTGGAAGTGGAGGGTTGATCGACAACCTTTCCTTTAGTCTGATCACCTAGATGAGTGTCATAAGTATTTGCATGATTCGTTACATTAACTGTGTTAAACATATATACCTTTGAGATGCTCGATGAAGCATACCCATGATGGGAATGACCTATGTTGCTCCCTTGCAGAGGGATAGGATTTTTTGAAACCAAATGTTGTTTTTGAACTGATTTGGAGGTACCCTTCAAAAATTTAGTGACAACCTCACGATGAGGGAAATATTTCATGTAGTGGTCCTCCTCATAGATCATGCAAGGAAAATTAACCTTCCTAGTCAGTTTAGTATCAACGATCTTTGGATTATCCTACTCATTAGAAGATTCCTTGGATTTACCCTTGTTTTTATTCTTACCTCATGGTTTCTAAGATGAAGTGGATTGGACCGCATTCCCCTCAAAGGTTTGAGTAGGAGAAAAAAAATTGTGGTATTTGAAACAAAACTTGGTTCCAGAATAGGTCTTAATGGATCATTCGACAGAAGAGGATCATTAGGGATCAAATCATAAATTTTGATAGATTGGGAATACACCAAGTCCAAATATTGTGCACAATTTATATCCTACTCCTTAGTAACAATGTTTCCCATAGAAACATCACAAGAAATGGGAGGCAAGAGGGACTTTGTAAACCAATTAGTGAGTAGTTGGTCTATAATTGGAGCTTTAATCAACCTTCTCTTCTATATCCACTCATGAATGTGATCATATATGTGGGTGGAAGAGGAGTTCTTGAGTGAGGTCAAAAGCTTTGTACCAGTATTATACTTTATAGGAAGCTAAAAATGCGTCAGGAAATCTATAGCAAGAGAATTAAATTTGACAAAGGAGTTACGCAGTAGCTCAATATACCATTTGGCTACTGCACCTGCAAGTGTTCTCTAAAAAATTCTAAGACGAATGGATTTGTCCATAGAAGAGTTGGAAGAAAACCATGAATGGAAAGTCATAACATGATTTTTAGGATATGTTGATTAATTAGGTTGGTTTTCATTGGTGTCAACCCTTGAAGAAAGTCTAGTAACAAATTCCAGTAGCCCCAACAGTATGATTAAGGGACCTCAGTTTGATTGATGTATAAATACATGAAGATCATTGGATTTATAGGTAATACTATTCTACATGGATAGTATATGTCATTCCATTTTTTATGATATGTGGAACATCACATAACTCCTCACGGTTATAGAATTATGGCCATATGAAGTTGGAGAACCCTCATGAGTTATATAGAAGCCTATAGAAGTTCAAAGAAGTCAACTTATTCTAGAATCTCCTAGTATAAGTTGACCAATCAAAGTGGTTAGTCATGGGTTAAGTGGTTGCAACAAGAAAACAGTTAAAAATAAATTAGTTGCAGCTAGAATTGGAGAGTTTACTATTTGTGCATAAAGTGGTTAAGTGGAAAAAGTGGTTAAGTGGACAAAGTTGGTTAAGTGGACAAAGTGGTTAAGTGGAAAAAGTGGCTAAGTGGAAAAAGTTGGTTAAGTGGACAATGTGGCTAAGTGGAAAAAGTGTTTAAGTGGACAATGTGGATAAGTGGACAAAGTGGTTAAGTGGATACTTCTAGAGGAAGCTACTTGGAGAGTATAAATAAGAGGGCAAGGGTCTCCCATTAGTATCCATTGAGCATATTGAATATCTACAAGTAACTAAGGTAACCAAAGGATATATAAGTAAAATTTCAAAGTGAAGGTGAAGTAAAGAAGGCCGAAATTCAAGGGACAATAAAGTCTTTTGATGATTCTTTCTGAGGTATGTTATTTACAGGTCATCTCACCCTTTTTGCAATAACGTTTTTTCTAGAATGATTTAGACAAAGAAATATGGAGGATGTTGAGGAAACATATCCAAGTAACTGTGATAAATATTTCATCTTTTGGGTTGTTGTATTTTGGGAGTTACACTCCGTGGAAAATAGGGTTTGTGGCTAGTCCTGAAACTAGTCTAAAACAAGTGTTTCAGGTAAAAACGTCACAACTTCTTCATAACAGATCCAAATTTTGTAATACCAAATGTATTGGTTAGAGTAGAGTATATAGTATTTGTTTTTACCTTTTTCAGATCCATACAGAAAATATTCCATGTGGGGAATTCTCTACAAGTTCTCTCTCTATAATAAACTAGAATTTAGTAAGGTATGCCATTTTTTCTATAACTCCTTTTCTGGGAGGTTCCAAGCAATGAACCCTAGAGGAATTGCAAAAAATACACTGAAGAACATTCTGTACTATTTTATGATATTCATTAAATATAGATACATAGCTATGATTATTTCAAGTTAGTTTTGTTGACTAATCCAAAATTAGTCATGTGAGACTAAAGTAAAGTTTGATGAAAATGCTAGTCTCTTGTTGTTAAAGTTAAGGAAGGTTTACAAGTATGTGATCATATACACTAGGTCTGTTACAAAGTTACAAATCATATTTGGATGATGAAATGGATAAGGGATTTTGGTTGAGGTATGTTGCTAAATTTGTTGGTATATATAGAGGTTGTATAACAATGAGGTTCTAGCACATGGTTTGAGGTACAAACTTGTGGTATAGTGTTTGAGGTATACGTGATCAGATCAGATTGGTTGATGAGTATACAGTGAAAGATTTGATAGAACATGTTGTGACTGTGACATATTCCGTTTCTACATTTGGCATTTATATTTTAGGTCAGTTGGACAGAGCAAGGATAGGTGGTTGTAGCTGGAGAACATAGAGGGTTGTATCCTCCTTCTAGTTGTATCCAAATAATTGGGGAGTTGGAGCTTCCCTCAAGTTGTAGCATGAAAATAGGGGATCAGAGCCTCCTTCCAGTTGCAACTAGAAAACAAAGGAAGTTGGTGCTTCCAATGAATGTAATTCTTAAATACAAATAATAAAAAACATTTTTTGGTTTTATCTCGCAATGGGTTTCCATGTAAAAAATATATTGGTGTACTATGTATGTGTATGATTTATCATTTGTTCATTGTTTATTTACTCTACAATTATTAGATGATAATGTTATATTGATCATAAAAATAAATAACACTTGCATATTGTGGTTAAAAGGATTTAAAACTCTATTACTGATTCACCCCTCCTCTCAGTAATCCAACAATTAGTATCAGAGCAGGTTCCTTCATAAATCAGTTTAACCACTGAAAGGTAGATCATGGAGAGCAATAGTATGTATAAAAAATGGAATACTAAAATTTGATGGACAGAAGTATGCATTCTGGAGTAGAAGGATGGAAACATATGTAGAGGTATAGGGATTTGACGTTTGAAAATCAGTTGTAGATGGATACAAAGAAGCAGCAGTTCCACCAACAAATGATAATGAAAAGAAACCTAGTCTAAATAATTCCAAAGCCACAAATGCACTTCTGAATGGTCTTTTTGAATTAGTATATACCAAAGTTATACATTGTAAATCCACTAATGAGATTTGGGACAAACTTCAAAATATTTATGAAAGAGATTCAAAAGTCAAAGCAATAAAGCTTCAAACTTACAGAGGCCAATTCGAACAACTAAAGATGAAGGAAGATGAGAATATTGTAGCTTACTTCTTATGAATTGATGAAACAGTGAATGCAATCATAGGATTGGGAGAATAAATTCAAGAATATGCAATTGTTCAAAAGGTACTAAGATCTATTCCTATGAAATTTGATCCTAAGATATCAACACTAGAAGAAAGAGCAGATCTAGACTCAATAAGGATGGATGAACTACATGGAATATTCATAGTCTATGAAATGAGAACTGAATAGGAAAATCTAGGTATAAAAGAAGAAAAATTCAATGCATCTAAAAGGTCAAAGCAAAAGTGGAAGAAAAAAGAAAAAGAATATAGCAGTAGTAGTGAATCTTGAAAGACAATGAAGAAGTGGCCAACTTTGTCAGAAGATTGAACAAGGGAACCATCGACAGATATAAAGGTAAGATTCCATTGATTTGTTTTAATTGTGATGATGTTGGTCATTTTTCTAAAGAAATGTCTGCATAAGAAAAAAATAAATGATAAAGATGATGTTTCAGGATAAATTCGTGAGTGCAGACACAGACCAATCTCCCCAGATCCACCTGGATATGGAACAAAACGTGACATAATACTACTCTTTCCCTAGATCTAGACTATTGAATGAACTAAGAGAAATGGATGGTGGGCATACCTTATGAACGATCTCCTTTAATCTCTGTTGTTCCTCTCTCTGCTTCGATGCTCTTATGCCGTCCAATCAAAACAGTACAAACCAATCGAAGTACAAGCAAGATTAATATATT
>JASDQU010105286.1:146909-159136 GCA_032191745.1 Picea mariana
ATGCACCAAAGAAGACAACTCCTCATCAAATGAAGATGAAGTTAGTGAAAGTGATACAGAAAGAGTTCTATTCATGGAAATAGAATATTCTTATCAAGAAGACACCAAAGAAAAATATGAAGAGGCAGAAATTGACTACTGAAAAGAATTGTTGAGTGCTATAGAAGTTATAAAATGAGAAAAGAACAAAAACAAGAAGCTCCAAGAAGAACTAGAAAAGGGAGAAGAAACTCAAGAACTAGAGAAAATGATCACATAATTGAAGGTTCAAATAGAAGAAGATAAAATAATTTAAGAAGAACTTAAAGAGCATTTAAAAGAAAGAGACATGATCATTGGAAATTTGGAAGCAGAGATTGTCACATTGAGAAAGCTTCTTCAAAAGAAAAATATGCAGAACAACTCAAAAGTTTTGGATGAGGTATCAAACCTATGGTCTTGGGAGAAATCTTTAGAATATCAAACCTATTATTTTGAGAGAATTGTGCAAAGGTTGGACAAGGAGGAATAGGGGAAGCTGCTGCAACTGCATCTACAGTTTGTAAGTATTTCTTTAAGAGTTATCATTAATATATTACTTGGCCTATTTCCTTCTAACCTATTTCTCTTTACATATGTTTGTCTTATACATGGATTTGATTGGACTAGTCTTATAGAGCGGAGTATGAGTTATTTGTATTTTATTGTCCATTGCATTGCATTTATCGAGTGGTGCTGAAGAGTTTGGAGATCAAGCTCAAATTGGAGCAGTGAGGACAAACATCGGAATAAGGCGCATCACACTTTCTTCCTTCTCCTTATCTTTCTAATTAGTTAATTAGATTCAAAGGAATGTTAGTGTCCATTGTTAGCATGTTTTCTATGTTGGTATAGGGGTCTATAATCCAAGAGGAGATTCACCTATCTGCAGGGGGATTTTCCTACAACAGAAATTTGTGAATTCAATACCGAGCTTAGTCTTTGTTCTTTCTCATGCTCAAAAAAAAATGAGAATGTAACCGAGTATAATTTTATTGCATTTTCATAATCATAAAGGTTATATGAAAAAATGAACCTCTTGGAGTTTCCTTTAATCTGTTTTCAGACTCTCTAAACATGAAAAGATTTCCAAGTGATCTTGCTTCCTTTCAAAAATGTTAAAAGGTTTGAAAGGGCATTTTAAAAGTGGTAGTTTATCTCTTTTTCAACCTCGCGAGACTAAAATTACGAAAAAGGACAACCTTGGAGTCATATTTAAGTTCTTTTCAGACTCTCTAAACATGAAAAACCACCGTGTTTTCCTTCTCTGGACTCACTAAACTACACATTTAAGGGCCCATATGGGGACAAACCCTTACTTCTTCCAGTTCGTTAAACAAAGGATGAGGATATTACCTAAGGTGAGTTATATTAAGCATGTGTTACCCTCCTCGAGCTCATTAAATTAAAAAGAGGTACTCATCTATCTAGGTGGGGAAAAAATTGTAGGAAGTGGGTCAAGTTTTTTGAGAATCCTTTATGGCATCTTTTGTCTCCCTTGAACATGACACTTGTTTGCGTCTTGTCTTATAGTTGAGTAATCCGCTTGTCTCTGATTCATACCAATTCCATGTGTCGCCATAATTTTTCGTCCAATCAAAGAGTGCTCTTATTGTCATCACATTACATTTTGGTACTCGTCGATTCAATGTTGCCAAGTCAGTTGTCATGCCTCATCATGTTCAAGGGAAGTTTCACTTCAAACCATCCATCTGTAGTATTACTAGTTTCCATATTCTATGTCATTCCATACTCATTTAATTCACCACATTACATCACTTTCCTATGTCAGTTTCTTGTCGCTGATGGGGGATACATCAAGGGCCTCCTTCGACGAGTATTTTATTATCAACTTCAACACATCATCCATGAATTAGACTTAGAAACTAGTTAAGTATCTTGGGACCTGCATGCCTCAATGGAATGCATCCTCTCCTCTGACAGTAGGTTCACATCATTGACCTATGATCATATGATTCCACAAATGTTCGACCTCAACTCATTTATTCACATTAACTGGAATGTACTAGGGTACCTTGGGAGTCATTGACATCATTGGTGATTTCCCTCACACTTGTTAACAGTTTACCTCAATGACTGGTAATCAAGTGGTTGCTACCATGTTTGACATCAAAACATCTATTCACAGGGCTAGATTTGTGTCACATCAGGATTGGGATGAAGACCCTGGGTTGAGCATTCACTTTGTTAAACTGCTTCACCCAGGTTAGGAAGGAGATCATTTGAGCATGTTGATGTATAAACTTTCACATAGATTCACATTGTATTGGTACGTGGCTATGTTTTATCATCTCGTAGCTCCAATGTGTATTTTCCATGGCTACGATCATTTCATGTCATGAAGGTATGGACCCACATTGTATATTTGGTGGACATATCCTTAGTCAATATTTTTCATGGAGCTGTAGTGTATTGGTCAATGGTCGTTCTTTGAGTCATCTCATATTCCGAGCATAGGTATGCCTGCCTTAGAAATGGAACATTTTTTAATACTGTTTGATGGTTGTTTGCATCTTCTTCCAGGTTCTCCAACTCCACACCCTTGCATCAACAATTTGTAAAGTGTTTCATCCATCATTCTCTCTTATGACCTCACACTTTAGGGGGCATTATGTTACACATGAAATTTTAACACATAGGTACCTCACCCTAAGTGTCATAAGTGTCATGTAAGTGGATCATACACCTTGACACAATGGAATAACCTATGTCGCAATCCCTAGTCAATGTGGAGGAGGGATATATTACATGAAAGCCAAAATATCAAGCTCACGTGAATTATTATTAATATTCATGAAAAATAAATTAATTAAGTGTGAGAATCCACCTCACATTTGGTTTCCTATTTTTTAGGGAAGGTGGAGGATCTCATGGATGGTTGAAATATTTCCTCCTTAACATACTTGAGAGATATTTCCTCCCTAAAATCCTTAAGAGATATTTTCTCCCTAAATATATTTCAGATCCCTTTTTAGTGGATATGATGAGTGACCTTCTCCATAGTGGTTAAGCCTCCAAATCCTATAAAATGAGGTCTTTACATGGGGGTGGAGGATATATAGGAGTTTATATATACCAAACTTATGATCTCAAGATAGTGGAGATTTGAGGTATCAAACCTATGGTCTTGGGAGAAAGATTTAGGATATCAAACCCATGATTTTGGGAGCGTTTTGCAAGGGATGGATAAGGATGACTTGGGGAAGTTGTTGCAACTACATCTACAATTTGTGAGTATTTCTTTAAGAGTTGTCATTAACATATTGCTTGGACTATTTCCTTATAACCTATGTCTCTTTACATATGGTTGACTTATATATGGATTTGATTGGACTAATCTTATAGAGTAGAGTAGGATTTCTTTGTCTTTTTTTGTCCTTTGCATTGCAGGTATCGAGTGGTGTTGAAGAGTTTGGACATCAAGCTCAAATTGGAGCAGTGAAGACACACATTAGAATAAGGTGCATCACACTTTATTCCTTCTCCTTATCTTTTTGATTTGTTAGTTAGATTCATAGGAATGTTAGTGTCCAATGTTATCATGTTTTTTGTCTTAGTATATGGGTATAGAATCCAAGAGGATATTCACCTATCCACAAGGGGATTTTCCTACAACAAACCAACACATTATGCAAGCATTGTCAATGAGGAAAGGAAACAAACACCAGGTTTAAATCAAAGGAATATTCAACAACAAAACCACTAGAAATTATGCATACTGATCTAGTTGGACCAACTAGAAAAAATGGTTTAAGAGGTGAGAAATAATTTATGTTATTAGTTGATGATTATACAAGAATGATTGTTGTTTGCTTTCTAAGGAATAAGTCATAAGCATTTGAAAAATTCAAGGTTTACAAGGAAATGGTTGAAAATGAAATGAATTCAAAAATCAAATGTTTGAGATATGATAACGGAGGAGAATTTAGTTCAAAGGAATTTATGGATTTCTACAACAAGCATGGAATAAAAAGGCAATTCTTTGTTGCTAGGACACCTCAACATAATGGACTTGTTGAAAGAAAGAACATGATAGTACATGAAATGGCTTGAACAATGTTAATGGATTCTAAGTTGACAGATGTTTTTTAGACACATGTAGTGCATACAACAATTCACATTCAAAAAAGAGTAATTCTTATAAACAATAGTTGTAAAACTCCCTACAAGGTATGGAAAGGAATACTAGCAAATGTGAGGCACTTCAGAGTGTTTGGAAGCAAATGCTACATCAAAAGAGAAGATAGAAGAATGGGAAATTTTGACTCTAATGTGGACAAAGGCGTACTTGTTGGTTACTCAAGTAAAAGGAAATAATACAAGTGTTGTAATCTGAGGTTGAAAAAAGTTGTGGAAAGCATCAATGTAATAGTTGATAAAACAGGTGGATGAAAATTAAAGGAAGAAGAAAAGGAATGAGTGGAACAGGTTTACGAAGAAGAAGAAAATGATGAAGAAGAAGTAGAAGGGGAAGATGAAGAAGATAAGACATAAGTAGAATATCAAGTTCAACAAGTGCTGGAAAAGACACCTAGCAAAACAAGTACAGAATAATCATCCTTTAGATTAGATTATTGGAAACAAGGATGCAAGAGTTGAGACTAGAAGAAGAATTCATTCACCCGAATAACTACACCTAGCACTCTTATCTACGATTGAACCAAATAGTTTTGAAAAATCCAACAAGGATGAATTCTGGAAAAAGGGCCATGAATGAATAATTCAATCAAATAGAGAAGAATGACACTTGGGAATTGGTTTCAAGACCAAGGTACAATAATGTGATTAGCACAAAAAGGGTTTTCATAAATAAATTGAATGAATATGGACAGGTTACAAGGAGCAAAGCTAGATTGGTATGTAAAGGATATGTATAGGTTGAAGGGATCGACTTTGAAGAGACATTTTCCCCAGTTACCAGAATAGAAGCAATCCGATTGATCTTAGCTTATGCATGCTCCAAGAATATCAAAGTGTATTAGATGGACCTGGAATCAACCTTTCTGAATTGAGAACTTAAATAAGAAGTCTACATTGAACAACCAGAAGGATTTCAATTGTCAGAGAACACAGATTATGTCTGCAAGTTGAATAAGGCCTTGTATTGTCTAAAACAAGCTCCTAGAGCATGGTACTCTAGACTAGATAAATATCTACAACAGGAATAGTTCAGAAAAGGAAGTGCAAACAACAACCTCTACATCAAGGTAACTCAAGATAGTATTTTATTAATTGAAGTTTATGTTGATAATGTTATTTTTGGAAGTGATGATGACAGGTTAAGCTAGAAATTTGCAAAGGATATGAAAAATGAATTTGAAATTTCATTACTTGGAGAACTATCCTTATTTCTGGGTCTTCATATATGTCAAAGAAACCAAGGAATTTTTATTTCTCAAACTAAGTATATTAGATAAATTCTAAAGAGGTTCGGAATGGAAGATTACAAACCAGTTAAAACTCCTATGCAAACCAGTTGCAAGTTGAGAAAAGATGATGATTCAAAGTCTACATACCAGAGGCACTATAGGTCAATGATTGGCAACTTACTATATGTGACAGCATCTAGATCAAATGTAATGCAGGAAGTTGGACAAGTGGCATGATTTTAGGAAGCACCAAAGGAATCACATGTTTTAGCAGTGAAGAGGATTTTTAGATATATCAAGGGCACATAAGAGTTTGGATTATGGTATCCAAAAGGAAAGGATCTATCACTTATTGCCTACACAGATACGTGTTGGGAAGGTTGCATTGATGACTGACGAAGCACCAATGGAGGATTGTTCTACTTGGGTGACTTTTTGGTATCTTGGCTAAGAAAGAAACAATCATTAGTATCATTATCTACAATCGAAGAAGAGTATATTGCAGCAGCAACATGTTGTACACAGGTTCTATGGATGAAAGAAACTCTGATAGATATACAGGTTGAGTATGATGAGCCCATTCTAATCTATTGTGCTAATACAAGAACCATCAGTATCTCAAAGAACAAGGTGATGCACTCCAAGACGAAGCACATTCCAATCAAGTATCACTTTCTACAGGAATAGGTTGTAGATAAGATCATATTTGAATATGTGGGAACAAAATAACAAGTGGAAGATATCTTTACAAAACCACTTCCAAGGGAAGCCTTTGAGTATATTTTCCAGAGACTCGGAGTAATTTCTAATACAAAATGAATTCTTTTGAATTTTTATCTTATATGTCTTAGATTTACGTGAGGAAGAACCATAAAGAGGAGAATTTATGTTGGGGGAGCATTTTCGGGAAGCGTTCAGTCAAGGGGAGTATCCCTAAGTACAAGTCAGTTAGGGGGAGCAGCCCCGGACAAAAAGTTACCTTTGCCATTGATGTCAAAGGGGGAGATATTTATCAGATGCAAGACAAAGAGTTAGATGCTTGGAGAGAGAGCAAAGAGGCATGGTTCAAGGGGAAGTGATGGCCACAGGGAGAGCATGAGAAATATGAATTCAGTAATGCATCAGAGTGTTTCCATCAATGTTAAAGGGGGATATTGTTGATTAATTAGATTGGTTGTCATTGATGTCAACCTTTGAAGAAAGTCTGGTAGAAAATTTGGGTAGCCCCAACAGTATGATTAGGGGAATTTAGTTTGATTTATGTATAAATGCATGAAGATCAGTGAATTTATAAGTAAGAATATTCTAGATGGATAGTATATGTCATGTTATTTCCAGTGATATGTGGAACATCACAGAACTCCTCAAGATTAGATAATTATGGCCATATGAAGTTGTAGAACCCTCATGAGTTATCTAGAAGCCTCTATAAGGTAAAATAAGTCAAATTATTCTAGAAAATCCTAGAAGAAGATGACCAGTCAAAGTGGTTAGTCATGGGTTAAGTGGTTGCAACAAGAAAACAATTAAAAATAAATTAGTTGCAACTAGAATTTGAGAGTTTACTATTTGTGGATAAAGTGGTTAAGTGGACAAAGTGGTTAAGTGGAAAAAGTGGCTAAGTGGACAAAGTTGGTTAAGTGGACAAAGTGGCTAAGTGGACAAAGTGGTTAAGTGGGAAAAATGGTTAAGTGGATACTTCTAGAGGAAGCTACTTGGAGAGTATAAATAAGAGAGAAAGGGTCTCCCATTAGTATCCATTGAGCATATTGAATATATACAAGTGACCGAGGTAACCAAAGGAGATCTAAGGAAAAATTCAAATGGAAGGTGAAGTAAAGAAGGTTGAAATTCAAGGGAGGATAAAGTCTTTTGATGATTCTTTCTATGCTATGTTATTTATAGGTCATCTCATCATTTTTGCAATAATTTTTTTTCTAGAATGATTCTGACAACAAAATATAGAGGTTCTTGATTAAACATATCCAAGTAACTAGGATAAACATTTCATCTTCTGGGTCATTGTTTTTTGGGAGTTACACTCCGTGTAAAATAGAGTTTGTGGCTAGTCCTGAAACTAGTCTAAAACATGTGTTTCGGGTAAAAATGTCATAACTTATTCATAACAAATCCAAATTTAGTAATACCAAATGTCTTGGTTAGAGTACAATATGTAGTATGTTGTGTACCATTTTCAAATACATAGAGAAAATATTCCGTGTGGGGAATTCTCTACAAGTTCTCTTTCTAGAATAAGCTAGAATTCAACAAGGTATTCCATTTTTTCTATAAATCCTTTTCCAAGAGGTTCCAAGTAGTTAAACTTGGAGGAATTGTAGAAAAGACAATGAAGAACCTTGTGTAATATTTTTATATCTTTGTTCATTGCAGGTACATATTTATGATTATTACAAGTTAGGGTTTTTGACTAATCCAAAATTAGTCATGTGAGACTAAAGTAAATTTTCATGAAAATGATAGTCTCTTGTTGTTAAAGTTAATGAAGGTTTGCAGGTATGTGATCATATACACCAGGGATTTTATAGATTTACAAATCAGATTTGGATTATGAAATTGATGAGGACTTTTGGTTGAGGTATGTTGTTGAAGTTATTGGTACAGATAGAGGTTTTATAACATTAAGGTTCTAGCACATGGTTTGAGGTACAGACTTGTGGTATATTGTTTGAGGTATATGTGATCAGATCGAATTGGTAGATGAGTATACAGTGAAAGATTTGATAGTACAGGTTGTGACTATGAC
Source organism: Picea mariana (assembly GCA_032191745.1). Classification (NCBI taxonomy): domain Eukaryota; kingdom Viridiplantae; phylum Streptophyta; class Pinopsida; order Pinales; family Pinaceae; genus Picea; species Picea mariana. Next base: position 155,082 of record JASDQU010105286.1, read on the forward strand.
ATATTCACTTTCTACATTTGGCACTTATATTTCAGGGAAGTTGGGCATGGCAAGGATAGGTGGTTGTAACCACCTTTAGGTTGTAGCTGGAGAACATAGGGGGTTGTAGCCAGAGAATTGGGGAGTTGGATATTCCCTCAGATTGTAGCCTAAAAATAGGGGGTCAGAGCCTCCTTCCAGTTGCAGCTAGAAAACAAAGGAAGTTTGTGCTTCCAATGAATCTAATTCTTAAAGACAAATATAAAAAAGAATTATGTGGTTTTCTCCCGCATTGGGTTTCCACATAAAAACAAAATTGGTGTGCTGTGTATGTGTATGATTTCTCATTTGTTCATTGTGTATTTACTCTGCTATTATTGGATGATAATGCTATATTGATCATAAAGATAAATAACACTTTCATATTGTGGTTAAAAGGATTAAAAATCTTTATTACTAATTCACCCCCTCTCTCAGTAATCCAATAGGATCTTCCCCAAGTTTTTTGTTGAATTTTGGGATGTCAGATGATAATTTGGCAGGGATGGTGAGCCAAAATGGGGCATGTTGGATGGTATCATTTTTCAAACATGACAGATATGGAAGATCTATTGTAGCAAATAATGGAAGTTGTCAGTTAGTCTGTGGATACCGATGGTAAACATATGACATGACAACACCTATAGGACCAAATCTAGGTTGCGGTGAGATGTCAAAACTAGATGTCCCTCCCATATATAGTGGCTTCCTAGGTTTGCCACCCATGCAAGGTGTTTGTCATGTTTTCCCCCCCATGCAAGGTGTTTGTCATGTTTGTCCACCCATGTATTGTGATGGAGCAGATGGAACTACTACATACTGATATTGACCTAATGCCCCTCCCCCCATGTATTGTGGTTGAAGGAAATATTGCATCGGAATCATGGGGTTTACGAATTGATAAGAAAATTTTCCTTGCGGAGGAATGCCTGTCGGATTGTGTTGAGCCCACAAAGGATTAGAAACTACTAGATATGGATGTCAAACATACAGGCCAATGGTGGTAGGGATAGAAGGAATTGTAGGAGTGGTTTTCCCCCAGGATTTTTGATGTTACAACCATGTAGGTTTCCCCTCAGTGAAAAGTTTCCCTCCAGCTGAAGGTTTCCCCCCCAGTCGAAGGTTGGCCTCCCATTGAAGATTGACCTCCAATGTAGAGTGTACTAATATGTGATGTATGATATGGAGGCTGAGTTTCTTGTGTAACCATGGTTTTTTGAATGACTTTAATGCCATCAATCTGACTGATGGGACAACCAAGTAAAGCACTTGGTGTGTGAATGTGTGGAAATAGTGAAGCGAGAATAATATCTAACCCATGTGTGAAAGGAGATGTATGCACAAGTTGGTGTGTCAGGGTTACCTGTATAAAATATGTTTCCGATAAATATGAAGCACTAGTAGTATCAACTATAGAATTTGTGGAAAAAAATAATTTCCAAAGTCCTTCAGTAAAAACAAAAAGTGGCGGGTTCACAACAAAAGATTGTGTAGTGGTGAAACCAGACGATAATCAATAAGAATAATAATAATCAACATATATCGTGGATGGTGGATCAATGAGTGGTTAGCCAAGTGGATCAGTAAAAGGAATATACATGTGAGATGAAAGGATTTCTATGAAGGCCGTGATTGATTCTTCAACATATTGGCCACTTCTAGGAGCAATGCTCCAGGTTTCATAAGTGTGATATATGGTCTTTCCTTCGTAAGAAACATTGTGATTAGGTTCCTTAACATGATCCATACCTTGTATACTATGAAATATGTGATCCTAAGGCTGACTATGAAAGTCAAAGAAACAGACTTCTATGAAAACTAAAAGAAATCAACCAAGAAACAATAGGCTCAAGGATCTTTCGAAGATGCTATATCAAGCTACTAGAAAAGAATTTAGAAGAAGTTACCCCAAACTCCTCGTAATATCCCTTCATGATGCAATCAACCCTCACTTTCATAGGGTCACCCTCTAAGGGTATCGAATGTGTGATACGATGTTTTCCCCAGGTACCATGGGAATCCTCCCACTATCACCTCTATAGATGCCTAGGAAAGACCACTAAGGTTACCAACTCGCAGTCACCCTCCTGGTAGGTACAGTAGACCATCATGACTGAATGTATGGGCAGGATATCAAAGTTTAGAGATATTCAAGATAAATGAAGAAAATTGGACCAATAACACTCCATAGGACCCAAAACAGATTCATAGTTCATGAAACATCGAGACTAAATGAAACCAATAGTTTCTTAAGAAAAACCCCCAATATACACTCTGCCCACTACGATTGGTTAATATTTGAAGGGGTAATCTATGCTTCTCTCCTGTACATGACCTCATGTTTATCCCTTATGTGATAGGGGGTTCCCTTCTATTCTTATACGAAAGTTGGAGTTCTGTTGGTGGGGAGAATTGATTGTCCGTCAACTGGAAGAACAAGTCCGGTTTGGGGTTGTCTAAGTAACTCAAGCTGTTTGGTGTAACTTGTTCTGATGGGTTTAATGGATCCGTTAGCCAATCTAAAGTCCTAAAATAAAGAGAAATGGATAAATAACTAATGTTAAAAAAATATAATATATATATACATACTCTAATATAACTAGCTTAAATGTATTTAAGCAGAAAAAGAAAACATAAGAATCTCACTTATGAACAACATTTACAAGTTGCAAGGTTTACTGGAAACTTGTAAAATCAATGTAAGAATAATTTCTTTTGAGAAGAAGATAAAGAAATCAAATTTAAATATTTTATGTTTTCTTTATATAAATCTAACAAATCTTGAATTAACTAAACTATGAAACATAGATGTACAGATAGTCAAAAACTAATCTTAAACTTTTTGGTTTCACTATTATATAAATGACAAAAATTAGAAACACGAAGAAGCTAACCTGATGTTAGTTCGTGAGATGTGTTTGCGTCTCCGTATGAATGAAGAACATCCAGCTACCACGTCTACGAGATAAATCTGCAATAGACTTTATACTAAAACCTTTCCGAATAAATTCACAAGATGTATTGGCAGCCAACATTTGAAAATGAAAAGGGAACACATATTAATTTTGTGATCTTATGATTGCCAATGATTACATTCAGATAAATCTATGTGTAATACATTCACTTCATTATTCAACTTAAACATCAAAATAAATCCTAATATTCAAATTAAAAATATGATCACAGTGTGAATATCTGGAACAACAAATTATGAACGATTTTTATAACATGAATATCCTAAATTATAACATCTCATTGAGTCTAAAGCTACAAGACATATTAATGCATTAGGATTAAATAAAATGAAACACCATTAACAAAGGACTAAAGCCAAAATGATGTACATTGTTTCATTAAGTCTTTGGATATCATTTGTCCATCTTTGGTTCTGGGCCAAGATGCCTTTCATTTACAAAATGGAGAGTATTTAAAGAGTTTTTTGAAATATAAACTTCCTATCTCCTAAGATAGGATAATATTTTATAAGATAAAAACATTACAAATATAGAGGGCCTAGAGCCACACATGATTAAACTATATCTTCAAAAATTTATGAAAGTTTTTTCCTATTTACAAAATAAACAAAAGGAGATACTAATCAACTAGATCGAACAGGTTCCATCCCATAATATCAACATCAGATATACCATGTCCTGAAAAATGAAATATAGGAACAAGTTAGATATTTTATTAACAAATAATTACTAAATTTTATATGAAAATGACTTGGCTACAAAATCTCTTGATTCTGTAGCCAGTCTTATATTGGTAAAAGAAAACTGAGTTTAACTGATTTGATTCAAAAAAATATCATGACTGTAATAAGAGGGAAAAAACCATTTTACCATTTAAACCAATGACTAACATGGATCAATATAACTTAGAATTGATTACATCCTTTACACTGTCTAAATTCTTTATGACAATGTTGTCTATCTTCTTAATACACTTGGCTTGTCTCTGTTCATTTGCTTTGAGTTCACAATTTTATTTTATGAGTAATTCATTGTGGTTGGTGAGAGATTTAATTCTTTCTT
>JASDQU010105286.1:159186-188029 GCA_032191745.1 Picea mariana
ATTGATTTTGAGAAGAATATAAATAAATCAAATTTAAATATTTTATGTTTTCTTTATATAAATCTAACAAATCTTGAATTAACTAAACTATGAAACACATATGTACATATAGTTAAAAGCTAATCTTAAACTTTCTGGTTTCACTAATATATAAATGATAGAATTAGAAACACGAAGAAGCTAACTTGATGTTAGTTAGTGAGATGTGTCTATGTCTTCGTATGAATGAAGAACATCTAGCTACCACGCCTATGAGATAAATCTGCAGTAGACTTTATACTAAAATCTTTCCGAATTAATTCACAAGATGTATTGGCAGCCAGGATTTGAAAATGAAAAGGGAACACATATTAATTTTGTGATCTTATGATCGCCAATGATTACATTCAGATAAATCTACGTGTAATACATTCACTTCATTATTCAACTTAAACATCAAAAGAAATACTAATAGTCAAATTAAAAATATGATCATAGTGTGAATATCTGGAACAACAAATTATGAACGATTTTTATAACATGAATATCCTGAATTATAACATCTCATTGAGTCTAAATCTATAATACATATTAATTCATTAAGATTAAATAAAATGAAACATTAACGAAACACCATTAACAAAGGACTAAAGCCAAAATGATGTACGTTATTTCATTAAGTCTTGGGATATCATTCGTCCATCTTTGGTTCCAGGCCAAGATGCCTTTCATTTACAAAATGGAGAGTATTTAAAGAATTTTTTGAAATTTAAACTTCCTATCTCCTAAGATAGGATCAGATCTAATAAGATCAAAACATTACAAATATAGAGGGCTTAGAGCCACTCATGATAAAAATATATCTTCAAAAATTTATGAAAGTTTTTTCCTATTTACAAAATAAACAAAAGGAGATACTAATAAACTAGATTGAACATGTTCCATCCCATAATATCAGCATCAGATATACCATGTCCTGAAAAATGAAATATAGGAACAAGTTAGATATTTTATTAACAAATAATTACTAAATTTTAAATGAAAATGACTTGGCTACAAAATCTCTCGATTCTGTAGCCAGTCTTATATTGGTAAAAGAAATCTGAGTTTGACCGATTTGATTCAAAAAAATATCATGACTGTAATAAGAGGGAAAAAACCATTTTACCATTTAAACCAATGAATAACATGGATCAAGATAACTCAGAATTGATTATGGCCTTTACACTATCTGCATTTTTTATGACAATGTTGTCTGTCTTCTTAAGACGCTTGGCTTGTCTTTGTTCATTTTCTTTGAGTTCATGATTTTATTTTAGGAGTAATTCATTTTGGTTGGTGAGAGATTTAATTCTTTCTTGTAGAATGGGGATGTCATTATAGTACCGTTCAATCCAATTCAATCAGACCTCGCAATGCATAGAAGGAGTGATATGTCGATGGAGCGTATAGTTGGGTGTAAGAACATCAACACTACCTGTTATCAGCCCTTGACCAAGGATGATACCAGTGAACTCACCTTTATCCTTGAGACATGGTGGAAGATTGTTAACATTGTCGTATGGCTGATTAGGATCCGACTTATGACAATCTGAATCTTCTTCTTCGAGAAAATCCTCCATTTCGGGATCTGAATCCTCATTGATCTCGATCGTATTGATCGAGCTCAAATGAGGCTTAGATCGATTACGAATACTTCTCAAGATGAGTCGACCAACCCTTTTATTTTGGAACCCTAACACTGCTTGCTTCTGTTTTGATTGTTTGCGAGGGTCTTTACTATCAGATTTTACAGTAGGGTTATGGACAACAATGAATTCATGCATAGGGGTTTTTATAAACTCAGAACCAACATCTTGTTGCCCATGTGAAAATTGACTAGGTATTGCCTCGTCACGAGGGTTTTTTCTCAAAAATTATGGTTTGTTACTTGAGAAATCAAAATGTTTCTCTATCATAGGCTTATCCAACATAGGGGTTTCTATAGGAATCATTGTAGAAAAATCGTTTCGGGCTAAGAACCTATCCTAGTCATCACCCAGGGCTGTCAAATGATGAACCAACAACATTTTAACTAGGCCATGGTGAAAGAGGCTAGAGTCGAGGCTTTGCTTCTTGTATCTTTTTGACATCTTGTATAGAATCCTTAGTAAATAAAATAGAACATTCAGATGGAAACCTATGAAGTGCATAAGAAACCACGCATGATAAAGAAAAACTAGGCCATAACAGCCTTCACAGGTTATAAACTATTTAAGAACCGATAAGAGACCATGACATCTAACCTTAAGAAAAGAAACATGAATACCTTTCTCACAGTAATCAATCTTTCTGGAGGTCATGAAAAGACTCCAGGGCACTTCATCAATTTTTGAGTTCTTAAACCACTTATGACCGGACGATGGGAGCCCTATTGCTTCTCCAATAAACCCTTCAGTCACCTCCAACTGAATGTATCCAACTTTCACCCTATACCCATCAAATGTTTGGGTGAATTCCTTAGCTCCGTGTTGATGGGAAAAACAGTCCGTCCGTCAATTGAGAGAGTGGAACCGATCCGGGGTTGTCTAAATAACCCAAGCCATTTGGAATGGACCACCCTGACGAGTTTAACGGCTCCGTTGGCCGCTCTAAGGTCTTTTAAGAAAACCAAAGAGAAACTAATCTAAACTAACTAAAATAACTAAAACTAACTAAAACAATCTAACTAAAAAGAAACTAAACTAACTAACTAAAAACAAACAAACTAATTATTACACTAATCTAATTAAAACAAACTACTAAATAAACTAAAACTAAATGCAACTATTCTAACTATTATATACAATCTACTTATTACTATTATAATAACTCAAATCAACTATCTAATTACCAGCTGCAATATTACTTATTCACAAATGTACACTATAAACACTCTACAGATTTAATTAAAACTTGCAAAACTCATGTGTTTTCTGCCCTAAGACAGCAAGATATGTTTTTTGATTTTTATATTTTATGAAAAAGAAATAAAACTACTGAAATTAAACGATCTAATGTAATTACTGAAATTAAACAATCTAATATAAATCTAATTGAAATTATTTCTAAACTAAACTACTTAATGAAAACAACAAAGAAAAGACTAACTGACCTGGAAGTGCTCCTAATTTATCCTGTGTGTGATGACTCTGAAGCTGTTCGGCGGAAGTAAACTCACGTCGGATTGGTCCAAAAGCTTCTCGTAAACGATCTTCTACGCTGCTCTTTGAGTTGTTAATAGGACAAACAAGACATAAAAGATTATAACAATCTTACGATTATAAATCTCTGCAATAAGGGAAACTTGTTATGCAAGAAACTTATATTTGATAATTCAATCAATGAAGAAGATAAACCTGTCATTCACAAACTGAATTAACAATTGTTATGTCTTTTATATATTTGGAAGAAACTAGATATGAATTACAGTGATTCAAATTATATCATTTGCACATGATCTAGATAGCTAAAGTAGTCATAAATCATAAACAAATTGATATACACAACATGAAACAGAAACATTGATATATTGAGAAGCTAAAGCTGTGACAAAACACCAAATTCTACTTCAATTTGTATTAGAACTTCATATCCTTGTTCTCCCATGAATGAGGATGAACATTATTACAAAAATCATAAGTATATATAAGTCTCTCCACAGGGTAAAACCTCCCTGTGGATAATGTCAAAATGTTTTGCATAATCTGGGAAATATCCCAAAATCAACTAAACTAGGAAATCAAAATGCCATTAAAATCTTTGAGATATCCCCTAACTGCTCATAAACTCAACTGCAATTCTAATTTACGTGCAATAGGACACAAATATCCAATTAGAAAGATATTTCAGTAACAAAACACTAAAAAATTAATCCTACAGACTTAGCTACAGAATCATTTGATTCTGTAGCTACGTCTAGAATAGCATATAGAATCAGATAACTATCAAACCAAATCTTTTTAAAACAATCCAAATTAATTTGTTTTTTAACAAACATTAAAATCGAATTACTAATGGTTCAAGCAAATTTATCATTCAAATCAAACCAAATCGAAAAGGATGCAATCAAAACAGGATAAGAATGCTCTGTTTTTAAATTGCCATTAAATCGGGTCAAATAATAACCACATTGTTTCATATCCAAATGCAATTACAAGTAAATCGCATCGTATTCAAAATCAATATAGTTATAATCGAACACAATCACAATCGATTGGTTACGGCTGTGCATAAAATTCACATTGTGTTAATCAAATACTAAACTGTTACAACTATAGTCAAAATGAAACATGCATAACAGTATCCACAAACTTTGCCATAGTCTTTGGTCACTGAGTGTCATACAACTAACCGATAGGATCAAATAGCAATCACAACCATCATTGACTCGTTATAGTCATAGCAATAGATTGATATCATTCAATCATGTGTAAAAATAGGTAACTGTTTCAATTATATTCAAATGAAATCATACTCAATGAGTATAAACCCAATGGATCTCATTATCGATCATCACTCAGTGAACAGACAAGAGCATGATAGAATCAACAGAATTCATAATATAAACTGGGTGAATAATCAAAACGAATATGGTTGAGTTTAATTATAGAAACAAATCGTGAGACTGGATACAGTCAATTTCATTCCTCAAATCGAATTCAAACAATATATTTGTTGCAATCTGATAACATGGTCAAACAAAACAGTCTGAATCGATTTGGCTGGGTATAACAGCTATGATTCGTATCTATTCACAATTCGGTCATGAAATAACAGATTGTTATTCGAATTGGTCAGAAAATATAGAATATACAATCACAACAGTTAACCATAATTGCCAACCATATGGCATAGAATATAACCAATTCGAAATGAGATATTTACTGTGTTCAAAATTGGAATACCAAAAACAGCCTGTGTTTAGAAAATATTAACAACTTAGATTATCAACAGAGCATTCGATTGAAGCCAAATTAAAACAAATCAAATCTATCTCGAGATCACTCGAATCAAAGCCAAATCCAATCAAAACTTAAACAATAATGAAAATTGATTTATCAAAACAAAATTATATACAATAGTGCATGCTTGTGTGACAAAGCAAATCCACGCTATAAACAAAGTTTATGAGTTTGTCCAATAAATAGGTGAAAGTCATACTAGTGAGGTTGTTTGAGCTACGCCAATTTTGAATTGACGAATGTTGTTGCCGACTCCACGTTCTTAAACAAAATTGAGCCTGTTTTTCGTTGTTTCTTATCAATGGATGGCATCTTCGCTTTTTGACTGGTGAGCTTTGCAACTTGATCCTCCAGAGCATGAATTCTGGACTGCAGCATTGGCACATTGAGGTAATACCTTTCTAACCATGAGCCACACTAATCGCATGGTGGAGCAGCTGGTTGAGATAGAGCAAGAAGGGGTTTCGACGAGTCACCAGGGGTTTCACAAGGCATTTTGATGTCTGGATAATTAGGATCATTTTGCAAACAAGGTGGTAGGTTCTTCACGAAATAATATGCGGGTTTATCACACAGACCTTCTGAATAGGGATACTCACTTGCCAGGTAGCGTTCAATCTCTGAGTCAAAATCTTCACTCACCATGATCGGGTCAGGGTTGACAGGAACTTTCGGTTTGTTTCTTTCCATGCGAGAGATTAACCATGCATTCTTCTTACCTTTAGAATTCACATTAGGTTTGGCCTTAGGCCTTTTAGCCATGAGTTTAACAATTTCCACATCTGTGGTCACAGAACCGGGTAGATCAATAGGTGGTTCGGGTAGGGGTTTGGGTAACAGAGCACTATAAGGCACAGGGGGTACTGACTTACTTTCGCTCACCACAGGTTTTTCAACCTGTGGTGAGCTTGAATCATCAAAATTATTGCGTTTAAGAAAATCATTCCAATAGTCCCGACGTAACCCCAAATGACAAACCACAAGCATCTTAATTAACCCAAAATGAAATAGGCTGTTATCGGCCTGATTCCGTTTGTACCTTTTAGCTATTTTAAACAAACTCCTATGCAGGTAGTAAGGCATATTAAGTTCATAGCCCATGAAAACCATCAGTAGATGAAGGTGGTACAAGAAAACGAACCCACACCTGCCCTCGCAGGTGATGAATTGTTTGGTTATCATCAACAAGTTGTGCCAGCATTGCTTGAGTGTATTCGTAGGCAAACCTTTGTCACAGGAGCTCACTCTTTGTGACTGGAAGAGAAATGTCCATGGGAAATCTTCCACTTTACAATTTTTTGACCATCTCTGTCCGACAGCAGGCAGACCGATAGCTAAACTGAGAAATTGCTCATCAATTTCTGATTGCACATCTCCAACCTTGGCTCGGCAGCTGTCAAAGGTTAATGCAAATTGCCGAGCCACGCTAGGGTTATAGCCATCAAACTTTCATATGAATGGGAGCCATATGAATTCCTCAAGGTCACTGTAAGCACCATCGAACGTCAACAATGCCTGGCACCCATTGGGTTCAGCCCTTACGACTGGAACCATGGTGCGGGCGCATGGTAGGGTTTGGATAAACACAACAATACACAGGAGAAAAAATTGATAGGGATAACAGCTGCAAGCGCTCAAAGGGGAGGCAAATCAGTGTGTGCGTGTGAAGGTGGTGGGTTAGTTCACCGCCATGCAAAACATTAATGGTAGAGTACAACACTGTTCCATCAATCATAACATAAACCAAAATACTCGGCCAGCCCAAGATTTACACGGTGAATGATAATATACCAATGTGACAATCTATGGTTTGAAACCATGAATGTTCAATGTTAAATCAAACCCAAAGTTTAAATATGCGCCTGTAATAATTCAAACCAACGTTATTGCAAAATTCAAATGTTCAACCAATGCGCCATGTGTATAACTTCAAACTAATGCCATTCAATATGAAATGTGTAATCAAGGTTTATAAAACATTGCAACAAGAGATTTCATAAAATCGATAAGCCAAGATCTTGTAATAATAAGGATCATATCATATAAAAACAAAAATCAACCATGACCCCTATATAATCAAATATAATTCATAAAATTTGCATGCTCAATGCCTTGTCAAAAGTCAAGTTGCGCAATCAAAGAAAGAATAGGCGAATGGACATCATTTCAGCCAATTAACAAACCAAAGGTAAGTGCCTTTCAGAACATCAATGAGAATATCATTATAGTTCAAATAACGATAAAGGAGTTTTCACGCTTTCAGTCGTGAAAAACTGAAACAAGACCAAATTGCAATTGTCGCAAGGAAAGAAAACATCGTCTATTTGCAAAATGCGATGATAACTTGATGTTTAGGAGACAATAGGTGTAGGCAGCTTATAAGGTAATGGGAAAAATATTATTGGCTGCCAACACTGTGCAAAGGTTATACCCTTCAAACCTCTTAATGAAAGTATCCCAGCCTTGGGCTTTCAAATCCTTGGCCGCATCATCAAGAGACAGTAAGGCTTGAGAGCCATTCGTATCTATTCGGACAATAGGAAACATTAAGAAAATGACTATACCGTAACAAGGGAAAATCAAACTATCTATGGGTTTAGATGGTAGAAGTAAAATGAACAAGTCTGAGTGGATGAAATGGAAACAAAAAAAGCAAAATCCCTACGCGATCATAGTATAAACATGAAGGTTTCGGTCATGGAGTTTGAACACTCTTGGTAATGAACATCTCGAGTATAGAGCATAATCCAAACCCTTTAACTCATAATGAAAATCCTTTCAATTCATTTTGCTAGCCACAGATCAGGTATAGGACACGATGCTTGTGCATTAATTTGCATGTCTTAGAATGACTATAGTCGATTTGCAAAGGGTTAAAAAATAAATGTGTTTACAATTCAAATGTGAATCACGATTTGGTATTATATTGACATTCAAAAAACTCAAAAGGAAAATCATTCAAGTATTAAATATGAAGTAGATGTAAGAACAATGAATCCTTTAAAAGCATGTTTTAACTAGAGATATAATACGAAACTAAGTTTCCATGCTTGATTCATGCTTTCGGTCATGAATCAAGCATGAAAACGCAAATATAAAAGAATAATCAAACATCTTTCATAACCTAGCAATCATCCTGAAATGATAATATGAACGGGATGAATTGAAGGCAGCTACAGGAAGTGTCGTTTGTCGTTCAAATAGAAAAAAACATGTAGGGTTGCCAACAATGGCGACTTACTTGGAGAAGCAATTATCTCTGTATTACTAGAGAATTCACGTTGGAGTGGATAAGAATGTTTTAAGAATTTAAAGAACGATCAATAGTGATTCAAGTATCCCAATCAAATTCCAAAACATCATCCAGTCTAGTATCAGATGTCTTTCTATCCAAATGATATCTGGTGACAAGTTTTAATTACGAGAGAAATGATATTTAAGCCAATAAATCCAATGTTGTTGACAATGCCATTGTTGCCAATAGGCATCCATAGCCTCGGTAGGGATTTCAATTAACCCACTCTGATGCCTCTACCCTATCCAAGCATTTTCAATTCAAAAATGAAGTGCATTTCACGATTAATATCAAAATATTTATACCTGATAATTTTCTTGAACCCGACATTGCTTCACTGCCAACAGGCCTTTTCAGTACCCCGATGAAGTTGTCTTGGCATCATGCATGCATTTACCCACTAACTGTAGACCTGTTCAGTATTTCAGCGGGTTTACAGACACTTCCCACAACTCTCTAGAAGTTATTTACAATTTTTATGATTGCCTAGAGAGAGGGGTGATGCTGAAAATTCCAGATTCCATAACACTTGATATCTTCCAGCTTATTTTTTCGCTTGATGACCTTCATCATGATTTGAATTTATTTTTCTAATAAGAATAACTTTACAGGGACAGGAAGGCATATGTGATTTGGTTTCTTTAAAAATAGAGACAGCATAAAGAGTTTTAATGATGATCGTATCTTCTCATGATTATAAAATGAAACCAAGAAGACTATATTGAACAAGAAGTTCCTTTTGCTAGCCTGAATTTCAACAATTTGTAGCACTGATGCTTTGAAATGACCTTGAATGTTGCTTTATGATGAGGCATTCTAGTTTCCTTCCATGAATTAAATGGTGACACAAACATAAATTTATACAGAAACCAATAAAAACAAACAAAATGAAAAGAACCAAAATAAAAAATAAAAAGCTTAAAATATAAAAATATGGACAAAGAGGTGGATCTAGAATCATCAGGAAAAATACCTTTTGAGATCCTAACCATTCATTGGGAAGGTGTCTAGATGTCCCTCCAAATTGCGTAGACGAAAAGAGTTGGGACGTAGTTTTTCAACGATTACAAATGGTCCCAACCACAGGTTCTGGAATTTGGTGGGTTCCCCTTTCCCCTCATGAGGTTTATCCTATTTGAGAAGCAAATCTCCTACCTCAAAGTTCCTATATGAAGAAGAGTTCGAATCGAACCAACTTTTTACAATCTCTTGATGCTGATCTAACCTCTTCTTTGCCTGTGCTCTCACTTCCTCTAAGTTTTAATAAGGCATTGATTCAACTTTCTAGAGGCGGGCATACCTCTTCTTGGACTTTCTGCGATAGTTGTAGAGATGGGAGTAGAACATGAGGAGGTAGGATTGCTTCTCTCTCGTAAACAAGAAATAAAGGAGAGTTACCAACAAAGGATTTGGGTGTTACTCTGCCAACCCATAGTGCATTAAACAAAGCGTTGTGCTGGTTCTTGTGATTTTCAGAAACTGTCCTCTTGATAATATTGATCAAATTCTTGTTTGTGGATTCTGCTAGGCCATTTCCTTGAGGGTAATAGCTAGCAAAATATTTCAATTTAATCCTTTTTTCTAAAGTGAATACATTCATATCTAGGGATGAGAAATAAGATGCGTTATCGAAAACTAGACAGTTGGGAAGACCAAATCTGGTGATGATATTCGAATTGAGGAAAGATACTACCTGATTCGTATTTACCACTTTTAAAGGTGCAGCTTCGAACCATGTGGTAAAATAATCCGTTGTTGTAATGATATATTTATGATGCTATGAAGAAGAGGGGTTAATTGGCCCTATGATGTCAAGACCACAATGCTGAAAAGGTGAATCCACAGTAACAAGATGCAAAGGGAATGTTGCCTTTTTCACTCGTCCAGCAGCATTTTGGCAGATTATGCATTTACGACATAATGCATGGGAATATTTAAATAACGTGGGCCAATAGTACCTAGCTCTTAACACTTTTTGAGCATTGGTGTCTCCACCGAAGTGTCCACCAGATTCACCTGCATGTAGTTCAGATAACACTTTTTCTGATTCTTCTTTTTCTAAACAACGCATAAGAAGACTATCAAAATTCTTTCGAAACAATACATCATTTATGAGTTGGAAAGATGCAGATTTTAAGCTGAGTGCTCTTCTGATTTTGGGATCAAGATAGCGAGGAGAAAATCCATGTTTCAAATAAAATTTTATATCATCATACCAAGAATTAGCAGCAACTTGTGTGCAGCAGATCTGATTTTCATTTGGCTGATTTACAGTTGAGATATTAATTTGACTTTCCTATTCTTCAACTAAATCAACCACTAGTTTACATATGCCTTGACCTCTAAAAATTTATGCAAGAGTTATTTCGAGGTCGTATTCTTGTAACGATGTCATCCAATTTGACCATTTTTCTCCCAGTTCCTTTTGTACTAATAAGTTTCTTACGGCAGGGTAAGGAACGATGACTTTAGTTATGGATTTCAGAAGGTATGACCAGAAGTGTTTCACTGCTTTGAAAATAGCATACGCCTGTTGATCTACATTTGGGTAATTCAGTTCATCCACTTCAAAAGCTGAGCTCATAAAGGCAATAGGGATTTCATTTCTTTTATCATTTCTTTTTGTTAACACAACAGCGTAAGATCAGTCAGAAGCGAAAGTGTAAAGAGTGAAATCTTGCGAGAAATCAGGACTCATCAAGGAAGGGGCTTCCACTATGGATTTTTTGATGGAATCAAAGGCTTGACCTTCCAGGGGTCCCCAATGATACTGAGCATCCTTTTTAATTAAATTCTGTAACGGTCTTACCATTTATGAAAAACTTGGGACAAATCTTCTGACAAAATTAATCTAACCTAAAAAGGATTGCATGGATTTTTTAGAGGAGAGGGGGGAAGTTTGGAAATGGCTTGAGTTCTTTCAGGATTGATTATCATTCCTTCACTGGACACTATGAACCCAAGAAGTTAGGCTTGTTCCACCACAAATACTGACTTCTTAGGGTTGAGAGATATGCCAAAATTGCGGCATCGTTCTAGAACAGTCCTAAGGTGAGACAAGTGATCTTTCTTGTTTTTGGAGAAAACGGTAACGTCATCAAGATAGACCACTACCGATTGGTTTATGAGGCCACGAAAAGAAATTTCCATTTCTCTCTGGAAAGTGGCCCCGACATTTTTGAGTCCAAAAGGCATCTTCGTGTAGGCATAAGTTCCTCAGGGGATACAAAAAGTGGTTTTTAACTGGTCTGCTGGAGACATGAGGACCTAGTTGTATCTCGAAAAACCATCTAACAATGACAGTCTTTCGGAAATAGATACCTTCTAAAGAATTTGTTCCAATGGAGGAACAGGATAATTTTCTTTATCAGACGCTCGCTTCAAGTTACGAAAATTGACACAGAGTCAAATTTCACTGTTTTTGTTCCTTACATGAACTAGATTAGACACCCATTGTGTGTGTCTCATTGGAAAAATTATCTTTGCATTTAGTATTTTATTTAGTTGTTTCTTGACAGTCGGTTCCAATTTGGGGTGCATCTTTCTTAATTTCTATTGAAAAGGCTGAGTTTGTGGTTTCATGGGGATGACATGTTGTATTATATTAGGATCAAATGTGTTCAGATCATCATATGTCTAGGAAAAAATGTCATTGAATTATTTAAATACTTTTATAAAGGCAGATCATTCTTGTTTGGAGCATCCCATTCCCAAATTGATATTTTGTGTATTATCTTCAGTCCCTATATTTATCATTTCATAAGTCAAAGAAGAATTGTTCGTTTTACAATTGACTGGCCCTCTAAATTTATCATGTAAATCATAAAACTTTTCTAGTCTTACAATGGATCTGGAAATAGAGTTTACCAGATCAGATGTTGATTCAGGAGATCTAGGATTTGATATTACCGTGAAGTTGCGGAGGTTTTCATCATGAGTGCCTTCATCGATAATTGCACCTTGGAAAGTGTCCTCCATATGCAAGAAGTTGATGATCTATTGATCATCGTCAAACACTCTCCAATTGGTGATGTTATCCGGGGTCGACGGCCTGAACAATAATTCAATCGAAAATGCATTTGGAGAAAAACCTTTTGCGGGGAAAATTTTAGAAGAGACATTAGCCAATAAGTCAACCTCATAATTACTTATTCTAGGAATGGAATTGATGTTAAATGCTAAAAAAAATTGTATCAAACTCCATACCTCGGTTTGGTAACTTCTCAGATGAGGTGACAAGAAATGTATGTATTTTCTTACCTACCTGTCCACGATTTCCAAATCATCGAACACCATTAAATTTCTTACGTCCATATCCAAAGATTTCTTAAGACCTTGTAGAAGTGCTTCATATTTGACAGTGTTATTAGTGCACTCGAACTCTAATCAACAGGAAATGAAATTCTTATTACTTGCGGGGTCGATGAGTACACATCCTACACTGGCTCCTTCCTTGGATTTGGATCCATCGAAGTACAGTGACCATATCTGAGATTCGTTAGCAATGTTCGGCATATTTGGTAAAGCTAGTGAATGAGTGCAGGTAATGAGTTATGATTCTTGCCCAAGATCAGTGATGGGGGAAATTTCGGTCACGAAGTTACCAAAGAAGGTGTTCATTCCCTACATTTCAAATGAATTAGTAGAAGAGGTAAAAGGTTCATTTGGATCATTTAGATCTATCATGGTGTGCTTGAGATAGTATTCACGGTTTATCCTAATTTTATTAGGCTGACCATTTTTTGGTAACCATAAATGAGACCAATCTGTGGCGAAGTACCCATGCAACTGTTCGGACCAGTCCCTGCTCAAAAATAAACCATGGACTTTGAGGATGTCAACAAAAATGATGTTAATAATTTGGTGAACCTTAGGATTAGAAGATAACCTAACTAGAACATTTTTAAGCTCACTAATTACCTTAACGTTTATCTGATCAAGCTAAATGATCTTGAGACTAGAAGCTTAAGCTTCTATGTTAATTTTTTGACAAACAGATAAAGACATCACATTTGATGATGCGCCGAAATCCACGATGCAATTATGTACATTTCTATTGAAAATTTCAAAAGTCAGTAAGAAAGGTGGGACACTTTTACGAGTGTTAACAACAGAATTCTATTGATTTTTTGTCGTTGTCCCTGAATTGCTTTTATCTACATTTGATACAATTTTTTCATTTGAATCCCTGTTATCTGGAAGTTCAGGTGTCGTTTTGGTAGGGAACTTTTTGGTTGTTTTAGAACTGATTTCTGCAATCTTCTTGCTTCTAGGATCATTGTTCTTACTGTTTTCTGCGATATTTTGAAGCATTTTCTACACAATAAGAGGAAATTTCAAAAGCTCATAAACAAAAATATTAGCCCTTAGTTTTTTTAGATCTTCAATCAAGTCATATTCTAAAACTGGGGCTACTAAATTCTTTTTTATTTCATCTTGTTTCAATTGTTTTGGAGGCACGTTATTACTCATTTCAAAAGATGGTTTGCTCTGTTTTTTGCTTCTCGTGTTGTAAGAGTGGACAGTTTCAAAGTTTGATAGAAAGATATTGTCGGAAAAGTGTCCGAAGATATTGGGAGATGAGTCCTCTTCTTCATCTACATCTTCCTCCACTATGTCTTCTGCACTTTCAGGAGGAACATAATTATCATGTGCTTCAAGAATGGTTTGCAAAGCATACTGTAGGCTTTAGAAATTGATACCTTCAGTGGTCTGGTTTGGCCGAGTGGGAGGAAAAGGTTTTCTGAAATGAGGTTTAAAAATTCATTTGCTTGAGGATGCCTCCTCGGCTGATCTCTTCAAGTCGATGACTTAATTGGATAGTTTTTAAAAATATTTCTGTAAGCTTTCCAGGTCTAAAGTTTCTGGTTGACCTCTGAATGGGGGAGGCCTCGTAAGGATTTCTATTTTCTTCTTAGAAGATGAAGCTATTTCAACTTCACTATTGAGATTGTCTTTCAAGCTTAATATATCCTTTTCAATTTGGTTGGCTTCTTCGAAGGCTTCCAACAGTGTAGATTTTTTAGACCTTTTAACCCAAATTGCTACATTATTATGTAGAGCTTTGGTGCAATATGAAACAATTAGACTCTTAGTGAATCTCTGGTTAAAATATTTTACTTTCTCCTTCGGGTTCATTTTTCGGCTAGAGAGTTCCATAACCAAGACTTCAGGGGATTTATCGTCTCCAAATTTCTCTAAGAAATAGGTTTCGAATTTGTCCCAAGAGACAATGGTCTGGGGTTGTTGGGAGAAATACCATGTGGAGGCATTTCCCTTAAAAGTATAAGGAAAGAGTCTACATACTACGCCTTCATGCTCTACACTTTGGAGTCTTATGGCCAACATAAACTTCTTTATGTGATCTTCGGCAGATTGCTTAGAATCTAGATCAAATTTAGGTAACCATTTCTCTAGGTGCTTTGGAAATGGGTGTTGAGGTCCAGGGACAGCCACGACATCTTGATCAAGCCAAGGTCTGGCGAGATTGTTTTGGTTTTCCATGGATGTAGGTGGTGTCAAAGGCTGAGATGGTTCAGACGAGGAATTGCCTTCGTCAGATGATTCTCCCCTTGAAGAGGATGGAGATGAATGAGGTAGGGAAGGTGGAATATCGGATCCTCCAACTCCAAGAGTAGGGGTTTTGATAGGATCTGTAGTATTATCTTCCAAAGGATTTAAAAGCAGACCAGTGCCTTCAAGTTGTTCTCAGATATCCGAAAAATCTAAAGGTTGATTGAGAGGCCTACCAGGTTGTTTGATACGATCCAAAGCACTGTTTGTCCTTATAAGTGAATGATGAACAATTTCTTGTACGTCGTCCCCTTGAGGAGATGGTGTTACTCGTTCAACGGGAAACTCAAGATTATCATTTGAGGTAGTTGTTGTTTCAGAAGTAACATTGTTGTTCGAGCAACTATGTGTTACTACAGGGGAGAGAGTGTGTGGGGGAGGAGTCTTACGACTTCCATGTGCCATCAATTGTAATCAAGCCCTCCTTCTAGCACCATTTGTTGGTGGGCAAAATTGATTGTCCCTCAACTGGAAGAATAAGTTTGGTTCAGGGTTGTTTAAGTAACCCAAGCCGTTTGGTGTAACTTGTTCTGACGGGTTTAATGGCTCCATTAGCCAATCTAAAGTTCTAAAATAAAGATAAAGGGATAACTAACTAATGCTAAAAAACTATAATATATATATATATATACTCTAATATAACTATTTTAAATGTATTTAAGCAGAAAAATAAAACATAAGAATCTCACTTATGAACAACATTTACAGGTTGCAAGTTTTACTGGAAACTTGTAAAATCAATGTAAGAAAAATTTCTTTTGAGAAGCAGATAAAGAAAGAACATTTAAATATTTTATGTTTTCTTTATATAAATCTAACAAATCTTGAATTAACTAAACTATGAAACACAGATGTACAGATAGTCAAAAACTAATCTTAAACTTTCTGGTTTCACTAATATATAAATGAAAGAAATTAGAAACACGGAGAAGCTAACCTAATGCTAGTTCGTGAGATGTGTCTGCATCTCTGTATGAATGAATAGCATCCAGCTTCCATGCCTACGAGAAAAATCTGCAATAGAATTTATACTAAAACCTTTCTGAATAAATTCACAAGATGTATTGGCAGCCAGGATTTGAAAATGAAAAGGGAACACATATTAATTTTGTGATCTTATGATTTCCAATGATTACATTAAGATAAATCTATGTGTAATACATTCACTTCATTATTCAACTTAAACATCAAAATAAATCCTGATATTCAAATTAAAAAGATGATCACATTGTGAATATCTGGAACAAAAAATTATGAATGATTTTTATAATGTGAATATCCTGAATTATAACATCTCATTGAGTCTAAATCTACACGACATATTAATGCATCAAGATTAAATAAAATGAAACATTAATGAAACACCATTAACAAAGGACTAAAGACAAAATGATGTACATTGTTTCATTAAGTCTTTGGATATCATTTGTCCATCTTTGGTTCCAAGCCAAGATGCCTTTCATTTACAAAATGGAGAGTATTTAAAGAGTTTTTTGAAATCTAAACTTCCAATCTCCTAATATAGGATCAGATCTTATAAGATCAAAACATTACAAATATAGAGGGCCTAGAGCCACTCATGATCAAACTATATCTTCAAAAATTTATGAAAGTTTTTTCCTATTTATAAAATAAACAAAAGGAGATACTAATCAACTAGATCGAACATGTTCCATCCCATAAGATCATCATCAGATATACAATGTCCTGAAAAACGAAATATAGGAACAAGTTAGATATTTTATTAACAAATAATTACTAAATTTTATAGAAAAATGACTTGGATACAAAATCTCTTGATTCTGTAGCTAGTCTTATATTGGTAAAAGAAATATGAGTTTAACCGATTTGATTCAAAAAAATATCATGACTGTAATAAGAGGGAAAAAACCATTTTACCATTAATGACTAACATGGATGGATCAAGATAACTCAGAATTGATTATGGCCTTTACACTGTCTGCATTATTTATCACAATGTTGCCTATCTTCTTAAGATGCTTGGCTTGTCTCTGTTCATTTTCTTTGAGTTCACGATTTTCTTTTATAAGTAATTCACTGTGGTTGGTGAGAGATTTAATTCTTTCTTGTAGAATGGGGATTTCATTATAGTACTGTTCAATCCAATGAAATCAGACCTCGCAATGCACATAAGGAGGGATTTTTCGATGGAGTGTATAGTTGGGTGTAAGAACATCAAAACTATCTTTTGTCGACCCTTAAATGAGCCTGATACCAGTGAACTCACCTTTATCCTTGAGACATGGTGGATGATTGTTAACATAGTCATATGGCTGATTAGGATTTGACTTATGACAATATGGATCTTCTTCTGCAAGAAAATCCTCAATTTCGGGATCTGAATCCTCATTGATCTCGATCATATCGATCAAGGTCAAATGAGGCTTAGATCGATTACGAAGAATTCCCGAGACGAGTCGAACAACCCTTTTATTTCGGAACCTCAACACTACATGCTTTTGTTTTGATTGTTTGCGAGGGTCTTTACTATCAGACTTTATAGTAGGGTTATGGACGACAATTAATTCATGCATAAGGGTTTCTATAAAATCAGAACCAACATTCTGTTGTCCTTGTGAAAAGTGACTAGGTATTGCCTCGTCACAATGGTTTTTTCTAAAAAATTATGGTTCGTTACTTGAGAAATAAAAATGTTTCTCTATCATAGGCTTATCCAACATAGGGGTTTCTACAGGAATCACTGTATCAAAACTGTTTCAGGATAAGAAATTATCCCAATCATCACCCAGGGCTATCAAACAATGAACCAACAAAATTTTAATTAGGCCATGGGGAAAGAGGCTAGACTCGAGGCTCTGCTTCTTGTATCTTTTTGACATATTGTACAGACTCCTTAGTAAATAAAATAGAACATTCAAATGGAAACCTATGAAGTGCATAAGCAACCACACATGATAAAGAAAAACTAGGCCGTAATGACCTTCACAGGTTATAAATTGTTTAAGAACTGATAAGAGACCATGCTATCTAACCTTAAGAAGAGAAACAAGAATACCTTTCTCAACAAAATCAATCTTTCTGGAGGTCATGAAAAGACTCCAGGGCACTTCGTCAATTTTCGAGTTCTTAAACCACTTCTGACCAGAGGATGGGAGCCCTGTTGCTTTGCTGATAAACCCTTCAGTCACATCCAACTGAATGTCTCCAACTTTCCCCCTATGCCCATCAAATGTTTGGGAACATTCCTTAGATGTGTGAAGGTTATACCCATCAAACATCTTAATGAAAGTATCCCAGCCCCGGGATTTCAAATCCTCAGCCGCATCATCAAGCGACAGTAATTCTTGAGATCCATTTGGCTCTATTCGAAAAATAGGATCCATTAATAAAATGACTAAACTGTAATAAGGGCAACTCAAACTAGCTGCAGGTTTAGATGGCGGGAGTAAAAGGAACAAGTATGAGTGGATGAAATGGAAACAAAACAAGAAAAATCCTTGCGCAACCATAGTATAAAAATGAATGTTTCGGTCATGGAGTTTGAACACTTCTGGTAATGAACATATTGGGTACAGAGCATAACTCAAACCCTTTAACTCATAATGAAAAGCCTGTCAATTCATTCTGCCAGCCACAGATCAAGTACAGGACATGATGCTTGTGCATTAATTCGCATGTCTTGGAATGACTATAGTCGATTTTCAAAAGGTTAAAAAACAAATGTGTTCACAATTCAAATGCGAATCAACATTTGGTATTATATCAACTTTCAACAAACTCAAAAGGAAAATCATTCAAGTATTAAATATGAAGTATATGTATGCACAATGAATCCTTTAAAAGAATGTTTTAACTAGAGATATAATACGAAACTAAGTTTCCATGTTTGATTCGTGATTTTAGTCATGAATCAAGCATGAAAACGCGAATATAAAAGAACAATAAAACATATTTCATAACCTAGCGATCATCCTGAAATGATAATATGAACATGATGAACTGAAGGCAGCTACAGGAAGTGTAGTTTGTCGTTCAAATAGAAAAAACAAGTAGGGCTGCCAACAAGTTGTTGAATCTTTAGTTCTCTAAAGTCTGTTTAGCAGTCTTGGAAAATTTACTCACTTTCCCTAGTCTAAAGACCCTAATCCTGTGCTATTGTTGGTGTGCTAAAACCAAAAAATATTCTAGTTGATGTTATTAGTGTGTGATTTATTTTAATGGATTTTTACTCAATAGCTTCACAGAGATGAAAATGATGATGTGTGAGAGACTTGACTCCAACATAATGCAAAATAATGAGATGTAGTTCGTTCTCTTCAATGAATTATGTGTATGGTATGGAGAAGAGTTATATTATTCTTATCACAAGAAAGCACTCAAAACAATGCAACTTTCAATTTATAGGATCAATATGATGCTAAACTACCAAGCAAATGTTTTTGAAAACTAAAATTCACATGCAAAACTAGGTGTTTTTCCAAACATGTACCAAAACAAACTTCCTAATGAATGAAAAAATGTGTTTGTATTATGATGTATGCAAGGAGATATGAAAAATTTTTCACTTCTTAACTTTCAAATGGAATGAAAGACATATATGTCTGATACAAATAACTATGAGGAAAAAATCAATCATACAAAGCGCACTCAATGTGATGATAATTGAAATAAAACAAGTAGGGGATAGCTTGTTCAATCAAGAACTCACATATGCAAAAGAGAAAGAAGACAAGCACTCATGAAAATCCTCAAAACATGAGCTGCAAGAAACAATGTTCAAGACTGGAGTCCTAATCATCCATAAAAGTGATATGTTTCAATGAAGACTAAAATTCTCAATACCAAGTAACCTTTGGAAACCCTAGTTGATGAAAACTCCTAAACAATCAAGCAATATGAAAGATTTGCAAGATGAAGATCAGAGAACTAGAAGGAGGGATGAACCAAGGGATCACAACTAGGAGAGAAGAATGAAAAATAAAAAAAGGAATATGAATGAATCTAAAAGGTCAAATTCTCAGGCCAAACAAAGTCAAATAAAATCTGGAGTCACTGGGAAAAAACCTCTCAAAAGAAGACTAAAAAAAAGCAGGCAGAAAGAGGAAAAAACACCAAAATAGGGAGTTTGGCGCCCCTTTTCTCAAAGAGGCAGAGCATTATTCAAGGGAATGACTCCCGCTAGGAGGCTTATGGAGAGTTCCAGTCAAGTAATGGTGCCCCTGCATACACTGTAGGGGAGCACCAATCATGCTAATGGCACCCTGGTGTGAACTACATGGAAGTGCCACTTTCTCGAAAAGTTCAAAAAATGGCTTCTAACAAAATTAGACTCAGCAAAGACTCAGTAAACGGCTCTGTAAACTATTAAATGAGGAAGAGGGAATGGGAAATAGATTATAAACAAGCATCAAACATGATCTAATGATATGCAAATTATTTAGATGATCCAAGGAAAGACTAATCAAAGTCAATCCCCAGTGGAGTCGCCAATTTCTGTTACAGAATTTTTCTCCTACAGATAGATGCAACTTCCCTTGGATTAATAGACCCATATAGTAATACATAAATAATACAAGTGGACACTAATATCCCTTTGAAATTATGTTAACCAATCAGAATGAGAAGGAGAGAAAGGACATGATGAATATGTTTCAACAATTTTCCTCGTTGCTTCCAATCCCTGAGCTTGATAATCAAACTCCCTAGAACAAACTGATATATGAAATGGAAAACAAAGGAAAAAACCATCTCCTATTCTACAAGGTTATATAAGACACGTATATCTATGAATATTAGAAAAACAATAGATAAGCAAATGTAACAAGACACAAACTTGAAGGAAATGGGCCAAGTATATATTAATTGGAAAGCCAAAAAGATATACTTACAAATCATGATTTATGCAGCAACAACCTCTCCAAGATCACCTCATCCATCCCCTTACATGAATTTACCAAGATCAAAATGATGATACTCTGATTGATTACTTCCTCCCTTCACCTTAGAAATACCTTCAATATATAGGCTTGAGAGGCACAACCACCATGAGAAAATGAAGGATATGGTTTAGGATATGGATCCTTAAGGTTGGGATATGATCTTAATATGAATCCATATCATAGGGGTCGAACAAAACCAATCTCATCTCAAGAGAGATGGCCCATAGAATAAGGTGGAGGATACCCATTTTCCCTCTAACAACACTGGTGCTCTTTCTTAGTTAACCACATGGTTCCATCCTCTAAAGTGGTTCTCCCCTAACATGGAAAAGGGGGAACTATTCCATGAAGTGGCACTCCCCCAACATGTCAATGGGGGTGACGCCCTTCATAAATTCCCAAAACATTGTCTATTTTTTCAAGAAAAAGGTGTGTTTTGACCTTGAAATGATGGTTTTCTTCCTCCAATATGAATTAGGGGTCATGGAAAATTTATTTCATGCTGTCAATAGGTTACGACACTCAACAAAGTGAATGTGACACTAGGTAAGGTGCATACAACACTTGGGACAATGCATGTGAAACTTAAAAAGGTGCATAGGTCACTTTGAAACACTTGCAACACTTAGGATGTGAAACTCAAGTGTGACATTTTGACTTGTAACACTTCAACATATGGTTTTGAAAAATTATTCCCCTCCACAAGGGGGCATGGAAAGTACCCCTCAACATGAGGGGTCTTCCTCGAATTCCACAATTTTCATGTGCGTCCAGACAGTCAATTTGTATAATTGATCCAAGAACTATGACACTTATGAGGTTATTTGTGTTGTTCCAGATCCAACGTATTCTTCCCATATCAATGTCCCTATGAAAATGTAGAAGCCATCCTTTGAAAAACTACTTCTCCCCCTGAATGGATTTCTTCGAAGAATAACACACAATCCAAATACACGATCCACCCACAACTAAAGTATTGTGGAATACTTATCCCACGCACCATGTGCCATGTCCACACTGGAATTTCTCCAAAGTTTCCCATTACAGCAGAAAGCCTTATTTTCTGATATAGGTAGTTTTGATCTCTCATAGTCAATTTTGATAACGTTTGATTCTGATGAGGTTCATCATATGCTTTCCCATCAAATCGCTTTCCAGATCAAAGTGATAACGATGGGGAAAACTATCCTTCGCATTGTGATTGATGAAGGAGCCTTGACTTTTATTATGTCTATGTATTGTTGGGAATCCATTGAATCTCCAAAGCTCAAGTCCTCTTCCACATTGTTAAAATCATTCAATGAACATATGTTCCATGCCCATGGGATAATCACTTCCTTACCTGTCGAGTTAGGAAGTAAGACTATCTCTATTGTTGTGGAGGTCATCCATGAACCTCTTGAGTATAATTTTTAACTTATCGGGTGAACTTGGTTCTATCATATCACTACAATTGTCTCATTGTTTTTAGGGTCATGCATTTCCCTCATCAAAGGAAAATAGTGACAATCAATCAAATTTCATTTTGTACCCTAGACCTTGGATCCAATGAAGGGTCTAATGTACCCTTTGTTGGTGATACCCAATAGAATTGCTTAAGTTTTGGTATGAGGATGTTCAAATAATGTTCACTCATGGGAACATTTCCCCTTCTCCCACCACCTTCTGCTATGAACATTTCTCCTATCAACATTATCTCATAATTTACTAGCGGATCCCTTGGGTCTGCTAATCCTTGGGTGGTACCTCATCTTAAGAATGTTGAATCATATGGAGAATCAATTTCTCTCACCCTCGTGGAGATTTCCTATCAGGAAATCAAGTCAGTATCTGTTGACTCTATTTTAGGAAAATTCAGCATCTATTGACTTTGTTTTGGATTCCTCTCAAGATGTGGAATATGAGTGATACCCAAGGCCTTCCTGGGATGTCACTCCTCTTCCAATTTCCAATGAATACCTAGATATCAAAATTCCACCCGATGAAGCTATCATGGAGGTCATGGATTCACCTCATAATCCATAGGAGAATATGCACAATTGAGCATATTTTCTTCTTTATTTGGAAAATATTGAGGATGACATTAAAAATTGTATCACCATTGAAAATGTTCAATGGTACCAATCTTCCATTATGATTCTCTATGTCTTCTTAGAAGGGAATTTGGAGAATATTTTGACATCTATCCCCATGGAAATTCCTATAAGCTAGGTTCCATGGAACACATCATGATAGGTGTTGATTGTTCATCCCAAGAAATTGAACTTTATATGTCCCTATTCAAATAATTTTGTGATGTTTTTGCTTGTTCCTATGAAGAAATTCTTGGAATTGAACCCTAGATTGTTGAACATGAAATTAAAACATATGACAAAGCTAAGTCAGTCTAGTAGAAGCTCCATCTAGTCAACCTAAATAAAATCACCACCATCAAGGTGGAGGTCGAAAATATTCTTCGTGCACGATTGATCTATCTGGTCCCCTTGAGCGAATGGGTTTCCAACCTCATTCCAATCACTAAAAAACAAGGCATTATTAGGGTATGTATTGATTATAGGGATTTGAAAAACGATTTTCCAAAGCATAATTATCCAACCCCATTCATTGATTAGATTATCGATGAATGTTCCATGAGTGAAACATTCTCTTTCATGGATTGTTTCTCTAGCTATAATTAAATCTAGATAAAATTGGAATATCAACACAAGACTGCTTTCATTTGTCCTTGGGGTGATTTTGCTTACTGAAAGTTTCCATTTGGTCTTAAAAATGATGGAGCCACTTTCCAAAGGGCCATGTCTCACAAATTTCATGACATCAAAAAAATTATAGAAGCATACTTGGATGATTTTGTTTCTCGTTCCGAGCACTGTGAGGATCATCCTAGTCATTTGGGGTCCATTTTCACTTGATGCCACTACTATAATACCTGTTTGAACCCACATAAATGAATATTTTGTGTGGTGTATAGGAAATTTCTAGGCTTCATTGTGTCCAAGTATGGGATTATAGTTGATACCTTGAAGGTTGAGGCCATTGTCAATTTTCCTTCTCGTACCATTAGCCAACTCTAAAGTTTGCAAGGGAAGGAGAAATTCTTGCATTGATTCATTGTCAACTATGCTAAGATAATAAAAGGTTTTATGAATCTATTGAAGAAGGGTGTAACTTTTGCATGGGAATACCAAGATCAACAATCATTTGATGCCTTGAAGAAGGAATTGATGTCGAATCCCTTACTAATCCCTCCTGACTATGGTCGAGATTTCTTTATCTATCTCAAAAAATCTAAATCCACCATAGGGATGGTGTTCATCTAAGAATATGATGTGAAAAGGGATCATATAATTTACTATCTGAGCAAGGGACTGGTTGGTTTCAAGCTTTTATACTCTCATGTTGAGAATCTGGCCTTGACAACAATCCATGCTATTCAAAATTTATGACATTATATCCTCATGTGGAAGACCAGTGTCATTTATGATGCCAACCCAATGAAACACATTGTTAGCCATCAGATCATTGGGGGGAATTACTTAAAATGGATATTTATTCTCCAAGATTTTGACCTAGAGTTTGTTTCCTCCAAGTCTAAGAAATATTTGGAATTCATTGAGTTGATGTCCAAGCTTCCCCTAGTTGATGTTGAACCCATGGTCAATGATTCCTTTTGTGATGAATTTGTATTCTTAATTGACTCATCTGATCCATGGTATGGATATGTCTTGTTATACCTACAGAACTAATTTTTTTGTCCTTATATTTCCGGTGATGAACATCGTTGTATAAGGAATCATTATAGACACTACATCATTGTGGATAAAACCATTTATTTTCGAGGGGCCATTTTCATTTAGGGATGATTTAAGGGGATAAAGTTCGCTCATGGGATAATTTTCCAAGGTTTTTCCCAAATAAATATTCACTATTCTAAAAATGATTTGCCCAAATTCTATATGATAAAATTATTTTACCATAAAAATCACCAAAATTTTATACAAACTATATAAAATCCTTAGAAATTTGAATATTTTTACAAAATATCGCAAAATTTTTATAGTTGGAATATGAAGGATTAGTAAGATTCACCAAGGTTTCTACATTTTAAAATAAACTTCCATCCTCAAAATCATCCCTAATTTCATTTTATGTCATTGTGTTATCCATGAGGAAGCAAAAAGAGTTGTGAATGACTTCCATGCTTGAGCATGTGGTGGTCATCTCTCTAGGTTGGCCACTTCCAAGAAGATATTGCATGCCATACAATTATATCCCATGATATTCAAAGATTGTATGAATGTGGTTTAGAAATGTGATTCTTTTGAAATCTTCACCCGTAAGATGCACACTCACCCTACTCCACTTCATCTTGTGGTGACTGTCAATCCCTTTTCCAAATGGGGGATTGATTTCATGACATGTAAGCCTATCTAAAAAAATGGTCATGGCTACATCATTGTGGTTATTGTATACTTAAATAAATGGGACAAGGCCCTGCCTACTCTTTCCAACGACAACACCACCATTTCTCTATTTTTGTTCAATAACATTATCACTAGGTTCATTATTCCTAAGACTATAGTGACCGACCATGGGTCCCATTTTTGTAACAAGATGATGACTGGATTAGCTGATAGGTTGGGTTTTCACTAGAAGAACTCTACACCCTATTATCCTTAGGCCAATGGCCAAGTATAATCCATCAATTGTGTCTTGAATACAATGATCCATAGGATGTTGGGGAAACACAAGACAAATTGGAATATCATGCTATTTTTAGCACTATGGACTTAATGTACCTCATTTAAAACTACCACTAGGTTTACACGATTCCATATTTTGTATGTTCTAGAGGCAGTCCTTTCAATTGAATGTGAAATCCAATCATTGAATCTTATCATAGAACTGCTTCCCAACACCTCTGATGAGGAGGATCATATCTTGTAATTGTACTATCTTGATGAACAACATCATGATGCCACCTTGGAAAATGAAACTCATAAGAAACATGTAAATTCCCAACATGACTAATATGTCTATCCTCGTGTATATTCAAAGGGTGAATTGATCTTGTTATATGATCAGGACTATGATACATTAGGCGCAAGTAAGTTTGAACCCATTTGGAATGGTCCCGACATCGTTAAACATGTCTTGAAATGAGGGGCCTATGAGATAGTTGAATATGATGGAAATTCAATTTCGGATCCTCACTATGGGATCTACATTAAAAATTATTATTCTTAGGCCATCCAACCGCATGATGCTTTGTACATAGGTGTTTTTTTGGTTTTTTAGTGGTGTTCTTTTATTTTGGTGTGTGTTGAATGTATCAGTTCATTTCTTATCATGATTAGGCTTGATTTTCAAATTTCATTGTCCACCTCAATATATGTGGGATATGATGATGTTGTCATCCATAGTACTCAAAATATAGCTTTCAATTCTAGGGTGATCTTCTCCCCCACTAACGAGTTGGTGATTTTAGGGGGTGTCTATTTTGGTCCTACAACCAATAACATCATGGAATATAGTGTTGTAATTGAAATTTTGACCAAGGTTCTCAGCCTTGTCATCCATCATTTACTTGTTAGGTTGGACTCTCAGCTTGTGGTCTAACACTTACATTGCACCTATAGTGTCAGACATCTCGCATTATTGTGTAATTATTTGAGGTATTTTTTCTTGAACACTACTTTGACTACATAAAGTATTTTCATGTTCTAAGAGGATATAATATGTTGGCCGATTTTTTGGATAATTATGTGTTAGAATGGAATTGATATCATTAGTTAAGTCATCTAGAATACATGTACATAAAACTAGATTGACAATCAAATAACTAGATATCCATAAGTAGCATCTAAACAAACTTGTGTGTGTGTGGTGTCGACTAGAAAATAATCACATCTAGTACAAAAATAGGGATGACATCATGTAGTCATCCCAATTATGATTACCATGGTCGAAAAATACTACCTGAGCCATCTTCCAAAGAAGTCAGCAAAAGGGGCAGGATACACCTTCTGAGTGTCACTGGAGGTGCAACAAAATCTCATCCTCTAATAGGGGGGGCAATCCCATAGCCATACCCTCCAAATTTCATTATACATGGTGGATCTCCCCACTCTCACCACATCCTACCCCCTCCAATGACTACTCGTCAGTGCTCCAACAAAAATCTTGGCCACAT
The DNA here is from genome assembly GCA_032191745.1 of Picea mariana. Taxonomy (NCBI): domain Eukaryota; kingdom Viridiplantae; phylum Streptophyta; class Pinopsida; order Pinales; family Pinaceae; genus Picea; species Picea mariana. The sequence continues at coordinate 186,130 of JASDQU010105286.1, forward strand.
CCTTATAGATTATTTATTCCTACATATGTGACAAATATAAAGTCATTTCAGTCGTATTGCACTAAAAATAATTTATATATATCTCAAAAATACAAAAACATTGAAATATATAAAATCCAAAAAACACATTTACCAATAGGTTCGCATGCCTCTCCTTGGGAGAGGGGAAGCTCTGGATCCTTCCTAAAGTCAATTTTTGCATATGAGAATTCATATATCCTCATGATATAATGATGGCACCAAGAGTCGAAGCCCAATCCATAGTGATATTCATTCCTTCCCCTTGGTACTCTACCCATGTGTTCCATCCATAATATCATACATGGATCTTGGGGCACAAGGTTTCCCTTCACTATCTAGGTCCTTAGCTAAGGTGCACACCCCATGAAAATACTCACAATATTTTATCCATATCCAAATTGATTTTACTTCCCATTATTGCATCAATTTAGTTTAACTTTCATGTTCACTAAAACTCCATCACACTACTTAAAAATAGTGGGCTCTAGACATATCAGAGCCACTTGCATGTTGTCCATTGTAGCCAAGTGCAGTGTTATATACCCTATTGCTTGGCTTATTCTAGAGAAAATGGTCTTGAGGTTAAACTTGATGATATTCCATATAGGGATCTTGCCACTCGTCGGATGTGACCCATATCGATAGTACTTCTCTTTGTAATCCATAGTGGAACACTCATATCCACCTAACATACAATAAATCTACCATGACACCCATGTTTGTAAAAACCCAGTGCAAAGGTGTATGTCTTCAGTCTCAAGGTGGAGTGATTTCCCCTCTACAATGAAGTATTCTTGGTCTAGGTTCCAATATTGAACCAGCTTGTGTAGTAGGTAATAATGTGAACCTAGTAATGGACAATGGAAAAGATTCAATAATCCATAATCACGTAGTGCTACCAGAGTAGTGGCATCTTCTTGGTTATAAAAAGCATCTTCCTCGTGATTCCTTTCCTTCCATTCAATCATTGTTATTGTCTACCTTCATATCCAATGAAAGAAATCAACTCGTTAGTGAAAACCCCACATCTATGGTCAAGGCCTGTGTACCCTTAAAGCATGCCCTGGGAGTCTTGATATGCCTTGATGATGTCACAGGATGCATCATGTGACACCATAGAGGTGTCCCACGATGAGTCATTATATGCCACATGGGTGTCAAGCAACAAATCGCTCAACACTCTTGCATGTCCAATGACACCCATGGTTTCCGTAAAATTCGAGCTATAAGCCCTAAATTGTCCCCCAACAAATCAAACAATAGAGACATGGAACAAGAAGGTAGGGTTGGTATCTCTTACCTAGATCAGATAGATTTCCAAATAGTTCAGTAAATCTCCTACAATGAGATCTGGAAGCCTCCACTTGGAAGAGGGTTTTCTCCACAAGATCTCCAATAATTTCTTGTTGCAAATGACAAATGATATTTTTACCATGGTAAGATTCATTTTATAATACTCTGGGTTATATGAAAGCCTTTTTCACATTGATACCAAGTAAATGGCTTCCATTTATTTATTTTTTAAATGAGCTTATTATTATTTTTTATGCCATTTTAAATTAAAATTGACCCTGGCATATAGTTTACATATTGTTAATAAGATTAAAGGGAATTTTTCTTTTACAAAGATGGAAACTTCCACTGAAATTGAGATACGTGTTCTTAAAAATGACATATAGGGATAGGGTTTTCCCTGCATCCACATTTTGCATTATTAATGTAATTTTCCCGACCTCTTAGAGAGGTGATGAGGAGACTCAGTGGCCTGGACACCCCCACTAGGTCATAGTCTCACACTGAGGGGGGGAAAAGTCAGGAAGTTAAAGGTTATATTTTTAAGTTGACTTAAGAAAGGAAAAGGATAAAGGAGTAAAAGATA
>JASDQU010105286.1:188129-210027 GCA_032191745.1 Picea mariana
TGGGACATCTTGGAGCCATAGGGGACATCCTGTGATTCAGTAAAACTCAGATCTAGGGAGATATGCTTGGGATCTGAGCCTGAAACTTCTCCCATGGGATTCTCATAGACCGATCTATATTCTTGGAGAGTTTCAGAGCATTTGGAGGCCTCCTTCATCAGGGATGAACCAGCTAGGGTTTCATTCATCCAGTGGGGCACACCATTCAGTGGAGAATTCAGATCTACGGGGTTGGAGAGTGGATTTGGGAATTTGGACATCTGGGTTTTCCTTAGAGTTGCCCGATCTATCATTTGGCATATTTCTCGGGATGATTGGACACTTTTGGTAGCAGGGCTGAATTATTGAGGGCTTCAGCATTCTAGCAGGATGTGGCACTTTCCAGCTTGGAGGTTGAGCATTAGTACGGCTCAGATCTACTTGATTCAGTCTTCATTGTATATCCAGCCTTTTGAGGCTTATTTTGTATTGTCGGGAGCATTTTGTAGCAACTCATATCTATTGCTTGTACGACCATCTGAGGTTTATGCCAGATCGGCCATCTATTGTATTGATCTTACATTGCTCATAATAAAAAGGTCAGATCTTTGCTTGTGCTTCTACATATTGAATATATTGTGATCTCCATGTGTTGGTGAATCTTGTATGCACTTAATAACTCAATAAATTAGTAGTAGTTACTGATTCCAAGAAAGAATTTGGCTTGGGATCATTACAATTAACCATCCATTTTTCCATCACAATGCCTTAGTTTCAATCTCTCTTGGTTGCAACATTAGCCACTCTATTTTCTCATGTCGTAATTGGTTCAGTAGTTCCTAACCTCCATGGGTTCCTTAGTTATCACTCATATTGTCATTTGGTGCCCATGATGTGATTTCTCGTAGGCCTGGGAACCCTCCTGTAGTTCCACCATGTCTTGACATTGAGACACATTTTCCTCTCTTCATCTATATTTTACCCATTTCCCGAGGGAGTTCCCACTTACTTCTACTGTAATATCCTTTGACCATCTACCTCTTGCATTATTTGGCCTTTATTTTGCATCCCTCTACCCATGGAGAGAATAGATACTAAGAGTGGACCTGAGTTGCTAGTACCATTTGCATTCATTATGTTTAGGTTAGTTCCATGCACTTGGAACATAGGAGCATGTTGTTAAACCACTCATTCTCTCCATACGATTACACTTTTATCTCTTTTCAGACTCGTAAAAAGAAACGAAAAAGAAACTAATGAGTACACTTTTATCGCTTTTTCATATTCATTAAAAGACACAAAAAATACACCATAATGAGTATACTTTTAATTCTTTTTTCATGCTTGTTAAACATGAATGAAAAAGACACTACCGAGCATACTTTTATCTCTCTTTTGTGCTTGTTAAAACATGAAGGAGACACTAAAAACCCAAAAAACAAGAGTGGGGGTTTTTCACCATTGGTCTATTCTTGAAATGAAAGCATTATTCGAGTCACCCTTGAAGATGACACTTGATTGAGTCATTGTATTATAGTTGGGTTTTATCTTACCTAGGAGCTATCCTAGTAATATGAGTCACATATACTCCTCTAGTTGGTTACTCTTCTAGCCATCATGGAGAGTGATTCAATTCCACCTCTGTTGTTGTGCTCTAATCATCATGTTCTTGTGTCTTGCCTCCAATGCATCATTGTCTCATGATAGATGTTCAATGGAATTTTAAGACTAATTCATTAATCTATTGTTTTGTTGACTTTCTGTGTCGGCCATGCCTATGTTAATTGTACTTGGTGATACTCTCTCTTCACATCATCTCTCAATGTATTTTTCATGTCAATTGATGGGGAATATATTAAGTCCCTCCTTCAATGGATATCTCCCTATCAAATTCAACACATTATATAGGAGAGGGATCTAGAAACCAACTAGTACCTTAGAGCTTGCAGTCCTTAGTGACAAGCCTCTTCGCAATAAAAAATTGGTTTTTGTCATTGACTCCTACTCAATTGATTCTACAACTGTTCAACATCAGATCCTCTCTTCACATCACTAGATTGTACTAGGTACCTTTGGGTCCATATTCCTCATTAGTGGTTCCCCTCATATTTGTTAACAGTATACATCAACGACCAACAATCAGACGGTTTCTACCATGCTTGACATCAGCTCATTTATTTTCATTTTTTAGATTTGTACCATCATGGTTTGGGATGAAGACCTTGGGTTTTGGGCCACATCATTTCTTTACAACATCCCCTCCCAATTTTCAATGCAGTATATCACTTGTGTATGAGTACTTTAAAGACTTTAGGGGAACTTTTCTCAGTGCTTGTTGTCTTCCTAATGTATATGATGTGACACATATCCACATTGTATTTGATAGTGGCTATGATCATATTGATGACATAGATCCACATTTTATTGCCCCTTGGCTATGATCTTATTGATTACATGGATCCACCATGTAATCTTTCGTGGCCATGATCTTGCATTTAATGACATGGATCCATAGTGCATTGTTTGCGACCTTGCTTTGATACTCTTCATAGTTTGAATATGTCTACCTTGGGGATTGTCTATATATGATTTTATCCTTGGTGTTTCATTGCATGTATTGTTTGACCACCATACCTCTTTTCTCTCTCCTCATGTTGCCTCACATGGATACTATGTTATTGTAATGTGTTTCATCCATCCATTCCTTTTCTCACCTCACACATTAGTGGGAATCTGTGTAGGGTGTCACTTGTCATACATGGAAAGAAAGAAACATGTCATAGGTCATATATATTTCAACGTACGACACCCTCTGTAACCTTCTATATTCGAGGAATTTTGAAGAGGAAAGTGAGGGATGACTTGGTTATTCATGGCATGAGCCTTGGAACTCACATAATTCAAGTCTCCATTGGTCTCTATAATATCTAGAAGTTCTCCCAAGCCTCTTCCAAGGATCTATAATAAAGAAGGAAAATATTGAGCAAGAAAAAGAAGAATCGTTTATAGATCTATTCTGCCAAAATTCAGAGGTGCTTCTCCATCTACATTAGTTACAATCAAGTTTTCCTCACTTGGTTGAAGAGTTGAGGAGGAGAAAGGGGAAAATGGGAATGCATCTACACTAAGAGATAATTGTCTTGATGTATTTCCATTATTCATATTATTAGATCATTTTTTTCCCTATGAATGTTTGTTTAGTACATGCATAAATATTTAGATCTGATTTGTTAAATTATAGATCAAGCTATATCCAATCTAGATCTAGGACTTTAACACCAAGAAGGGAAGTAAGAAGGCATTGCTTGTCTTTTGTGTGCAGGAATCCGTTTGTAGGAGTTGGAGCTAGAACTTCAAGAAAACAACAACCATGACATATGAATGACAACCCTAATAACAATGTCTTCCATTCTTCCATTTTCTTGTGTAATATTGAATCGTATTGCTTATTTCTAGGAAATCCATAGAAGTATATCCCTATTTTTTTCTAGGATCAATATGTAGATGCTAGGGAGATATTACTATCCATCCATTATGTTTTCTCCATAACACTTGAAGGGGCATGGCATTGTTCCTTGCTCCTGTGTCAACGAAACAATTATGGAGAACAAAATAAAAAATATTTACCATGACATAGAAAGGAGGAACTCCTAGTTCTAAATTGATGGCATCATATGCCTCCTTTGGTTGAGAAGAGACCTATTTGGAAAGAGGAGCTCTCTATTATATTCTTGAAGCAGGAGGGGCTTGTAGGACACACGAAGGGTTTTCAAATTGAGCAGTTGTCCTAAGAGAATCTAATAATTTCATATGGGCTAGGAACTTCACTAGATCTTCAATTATGTTTTAAGGTCCCGGTATTGGAAGTGCGGTGGTGGATTATTAAGTAAAACCTTGTTTGAAATCCACAGAACTTTGTTCTTGGAGAAGGTGATCTACCACTCATGATAGATTTTGTTTGTCTTTAGGATCATTTTTGGACCCCAACACTCCTTGAAAATTTGGTTTAGAGGCTTGATTCCTAGTTTCTAAAACAAAGCTTCCAAAGGGAGGAGAGCTATCATAGTAAGGTGCATCTTACTCCATGTTCAATGGATCATTCTAAGAAGTAGAATTTCAGGGACCTAACCTCCCTAACCCCTCACGTAGGAAGAATAATATAATTCGATGTAATAAAGGATAATATTAATAAGACCTAGCAATAAGGAAGAATAAGTCAAATGTAAGAAGACCTAATAGAAGCTTCCACTTCTAGAAGGATCTTCCATTATATTGTTCTTTTGGGTAGATAGAGTATAAATAGAAGTAGAGGGTAAGAGAAATCTTGTCTTGGATATTATTGTAATAGAGCTCTACTTTGTTGGAGGTTTCCCCCTCAAAGAGGCAAGTGAACATTGCTATCATTAATCAAAGTGCTCTTTCTGGTGTTATTATGATATTATTTTGATTATATCATTGCTACTCTGCCATTTCTAGTTAAAATATTTATGTTTTCCATATTATTTTATATCTGGAATACTACAAGTTGTATCAAAGCACCTTCCTCGACATAAAATTATGTGTTAATTTTTTTTCAAAGTAGAGATGTATTTTGGTGTCTTAAAGCTACAAAGATCTATCGTTACACGCATAAACCTGTGGTCGGGTAGTCATACATGTAGGAAATACAAGTGGTACCTAAGCGCACATCTGTTGGCCACCCTTGTAACCCTTGTTGGTACCCCTTCGAGTGGTAGCACATCAGACAACACCTATATATAGATCGACCTAGATCTCCTGAAGCCCTCCATACATAATTTGATCATCCTCCTGACTGCTATAATTCCACTGAGAATATCACTCAGGAAGATACTCTTTAGTACCTGGGTAGTCGAGTTCTATAGCTAAGGGCAGGGTTTAGCCTCCTTAGTTGGTTCCCTGAGATATTGGGCCGAGTACTACTGTTGAAACCTGGACATATATTAGATATATATAGCACAGGGAAAACCCTTGTCTATAGAAACCATGAATATCCTACCCCTAGGGACAGAAACAAAAAAAACTGAACGGACAATATCTGTTGTCGCGTAACTGTGCCTTCTGCATTCTAGTTGCGAAATTAATACACATTTCTTCTTGTTAAGAATTTGGGTATTTCATCACTGCAATATTATTCAGGTCAAAGTATAACTCCGCAGAAGTTAAAAAAAAAAAATGAGTATAGTGGTCCCGCCAACACACTTATTTGGGACTTATCCCACTGGGTTCCTCTCTTCGCCCTGATTCTAGCGATACCTCTCATTTTTAACACAATTTGTTTTGTGTGGGCTTGTTCGTCTATGAAACCCTTATTTGGATCCCCCTTTTCTCCCTAATCTCAGTGGTACCTATCATTTGACACCTTTTTTTTCTCTATGGTCCCACCCACACCTCCAAACCCCTTTTGTTTTCCCTATACCATTTTCCTACTCCTTTGTCCAAAGGACTACCACCTAAGCCCGAGAACTCAATACATTGATTGATGACAACCATCAACAAGAGGAAAACATCAATCATATCAATAATAACATTAGCTCCATCAATTAAACTATTGAGATCCTCAAGGACCAATGTTCCCACATCAAAGACCTCCAGGAACAATATTCCTACATCAAATACCTCAAAGAACACTACCTGGGTTGTTCCCAGAAACCTTCCTCTTTTGAACAACCATCTTATCAGGATGACTATGACTCTTCCCATTACCAAGGCCCTCATACTACCCACTTTTCCCGAGACCTCCTCCCTCCTAGAATTGAGGTGAACAAATTTGATGGATCAGATCCTACAATTTGGGTCACCCAAATGGAACATTATTTCTCTTTTCATGGAATTATTGATGGTTTAGACAAGCTTCATTATGGTTTCCTACAAATGGATTTGGAATGATGAAAATGGTGGCAAAGGAGAAAAAAGGCACGCCAAGGGTATCTTTCATGGACACAATTTGTGGCTGAACTTTATGACTGCTTTGACTCTAACACCCACCATTTAGGCCGTTTGACCAAGTTAAATTAGTTTGGGATAGTGGAAGACTTAATTTCCTCATTTGAGCACTTGGATTTCAGAACGAAGGTCATGTCAGATGATTTATTTAGGGAATTCTTTATCAGTGTCCTTAAAGATGAAATTTGTGCCCATTTTTCTCATGGCACACACCTAGACTTGGTTGGAAGCTCCTCAATAAGCCAAGGAAGCCCAACAGATTGTGTATTCCTAGACCCTTAAACCCTCTTTTCCTCCTCTCCCTGAACCCACCCATTTTCCCCCTCCTGTAACTCCCCTAAAGATCCATAAATTAACTAGGGATAAAATGGTTGAACGTCAACTCAAGGGTCTCTGTTATAATTGTGATGACAAATATTTTCTTGGGAACAAGTGTAAGGAACAAAATATTTTTATGAATGTGACTAAGGATATTTCTGAAGAAGATTCTTTTGTTCTGCCTATGGAGGAACTACCACTGCCTTCTAACCTCACCCCACCCTCTGACCCAGTGATTTCACTTAATTCCCTCACTAGCTTCTCTACCCCCCTGACTCTCAAATTAATTGGTTACATAAAAAATAGGAAATTCATAATCCTTGTGGACAATGGTAGCACCCATAACTTTAATCATCATCTCATTTCCCAAGAATTCAATTATTACATCCCTCTCTTCAATAACTTTCAAATCATGATTGCCAATGGTGGTTCCATGAAATGTGGGGGATGTTGTAAAAATGTGTGACTCCAAATTGGCTAGTATCAACTGAAATCCCATATGTTTTCTAAATACATGGGTGTTTGGGATGTTTTTCTTGGTATCGAATGGCTACGCACTCTAGGCCCCACTCTCATTGATTTTAAGGACCTAACCATGCAATTCCAATAGGAGGGAAAATGATATAAGTTCCAAGGCATCATCGCAGGTTCCCTTGAGATCATCAATTCCCATCGCATGGAAAATCTCCTCAAAAAAGGTCATTTGGGAATTATATCCCAACTACACTCCACTCATGTTGTTGAGACACCTTCTATGCATCCCAACCTCGAATATATCATCTCCCACCACCATGTTGTTTTTACCACCCGCCAAGTACTTCCCCCTTCCCGTGGAGTCTATGATCATTCCATCCCTCTCATCTTGGGCAGGCTTCCTCCCAATGTTTGGCCTTATCATCATCCCTTTTCCTATAAGAATGAAATTGATAAAAAAAAATCATGAATTACTCGAAGTCGGTGTTATCCATCCCAGTACTAGCCCCAATTATTCCCCTGTGGTCATGGTACTCAAGAAAGATGGTACTTGGTGCATGTGTCCTGATTTCCACACCCTCAACAATCTCACAATCAAAGAAAAATTCCCCATTTATTTCATTGATGATCTCTTGGATGAATTTAGTGGTGCTCAATAATTCACCAAATTAGATCTATGTTATGGCTACCACCAGATCCATATGAAAGCAGAAGAGATTCACAAGACTTCATTTTTCACTCATGAGGGTCATTATGAATTCTTGGTAGTGCCCTTTGGATTGTGTAATGCTCCTTCCACTTTCCAAAGTCTTATGAATCATGTCTTATGTCCTTTTATCCATCACTTTTTCTTAGTTTTCTTTGATTATATTCTCATCTATAGTAAAACTTGGCCATCCCATCTCTCCCATGTGAATCAAGTTCTCCATCTACTCTCCAAACATCAACTTTTCCTCAAACAATCTAAATGTGCCTTTTGTGCCTAAGAAGTGGAATACTCGGGTCATATTGTCGAAAAGGATGGTGTCCATGTGGATCCTAAGAAAAATGAGTCTATGAAATATTGGCCTCGCCCTAAAACTCTTAAGATCTTGCATGGTTTTCTTGGTTTAATGGCCTATTATAGGAGGTTTGTTGAAAATTATAGAAAGATTGAAACTCCTCTCACTTCCCTCCTTAAAAATAATACTTTCACTTGGAATTCAGCTAGATATCATGCATTCCAAGCCTTAAAATATGCTATGTTCTCTACCCCTATCCTAGCCCTCCTAGACTTCAAAAAGACATTCATATTGGAATGTGATGCTTCCAGGAAAGGAATTAGAGCCATCCTCATGCAAGATGGCAGGCCCTTGGCCTTCACTACCAAACAACCTTCAGAGAGACATTTTGGCCAATCCATTTATGAAAAGGAAATGTTATCTATTTTACATGTTGTGGATATCTATCATCCTTATTTATTGAGTCAATGATTCCAATTCAAAACTGATCATTAGAGTCTCAAGTATTTCTTGGAACAACGAATTTCATCCTCGGTGCAACAAAAATGGGTGACCAACGTATTTGGATATTATTATGAGATAATTTACAAGAAGGGAAAGGAGAATGTAGTGGTCGATTCTCTTTCCCAAAAATTTGAAGAAGACGGGTCCTTTTTCTCCCTCTCCTTCATTATACTAGATTGGCTCCAAGTTGTTCGTCAAGAATGGTTGCAAGACCCCAAAATTTCTATCTTGCTCCACCAATTGCAACACAATTCTTTAGCTTCTCCAAGGTACTCTTGGTATAATGAAGAGCTTTTCTACAAATCTTTTTTGTATTTATGCAAGCAATCCCAACTTAAATCCACAATGCTTTCTGACCTTCATGCCTCACCCAAAGCCAAGCATTCAAGGTTTACCAAAACCTATGAATTGTTCAAACGTTATTTTTTATGGGAAGGTATGAAACATGACATCAACACCTTTGTGTCTGAATGTGAGGTCTATCAATGCAACAAGGGAGAAACTTTCAAATATCTAGGCACACTCCAACCACTTTTTATTCCCCCTTCTATTTGGCAAGATATTTCTATGGATTTGATTGTGGGCTTACCTAAATCGGGTAATACTTCAATCATCATGGTGGTATTAGATCGTCTCTCCAAATATGCTCGTTTTTGTGCTCTTCAACACCCATTCACAGCCACCAAAATTACTCAAATATTTATGGATAATATCTTCAAGCTTCATGGCATGCCTAATTATATTGTCTTTGATAAAGACCCCACTTTCACCAGCAATTTTTGGCAATAATTTTTCAAGCTATAAGGCACCCAATTGCATCTCATCACTACCTATCACCCCCATATGGATGGCCAGGCTGAAGCTGTCAACAAGTGTTTGGAAAAATATTTGAGTTGTTTTTCATATGAGCGGCCAAATCAGTGGGCTTAATGTTTACCCCTAGCTGAATAGTGGTACAACACATCTTACAATACAACTACTTGCATGACTCCTTTTGAAGCAGTCTATGGCTAAAATCCCCCATCATTTCTCTCCTATATGTTAGGGGTCTCAAAGGTTCAAGAGGTTGAAAAAAATCTTACAATCCACGAGGCTATTCTTCGTGCCCTCAAAGGAAATTTGGTCATGGCTCAGAATCGCATGAAGCAATAAGAAGATCAAGATCATTCTGAATGTCATTTTTTTGAAGGGGACTAGGTCTTTCTTCGACTAGAATCTTATAAGTATACTTCACTCAAATATCAACATTATCAAAAGCTTGTGCCCAAGTTCTATGGTCCTTATACAGTGCTCAAGCATGTGGGATTGGTGGCCTATCAGTTATCTCTACCCAGTCAGTCGAAGCTCCATCCTATTTTTCATGTTTCTTGCTTAAAGAAGGTGATTGGAACTAAGTGCCAAAATCAAACTAGTTGTCTCCCGAGTTGGATGAATAAGGTTCCATATGCTTGTAGCCACAAGCAATCTTGGACTAGAGAGAGCATCATCTCCGTCAGTGCACCATTCATGAAGTGTTAGTCCAATGGAAAGATACACCTCTAGAAGATACCACCTGGGAGTCAGAAACCATTCTATAACAATTCCCTCATATGAATCCTTGAGAGCAAGGTTGTTCTTCAAGGGGTAGGGCATGTTAGGGATCTAACCTCCCTAACCCCTCACATAGCTAGAATAAAATAATTCCATGTAATAAAGGATAATATTAATAAGGCCTAGAAATAAGGAAGAATAAGTCAAATGTAATAAGACCTAATATAAGTTTTTGCTTCTAGAAGGATCTTCCTCTAGAATTTTCTTTTGGATAGATAGAGTATAAATAGAAGTAGATGCTATGAGAAATATTGTCTTGGATATTATTGTAATATATATCTGATCTACTGGAGGTTTCCCCCATGAAGATGCAAGTGAACATTGCTATCAGTAATCAAAGTTCTCTTTTTGGTGTTATTCTGGTATTATTCTGGTATTTTTCTGATTATATCATTGCTACTCTTCCATTTATAGTTAAAATATTTATGTTCTGCATACCATTTTATATCTGGAATACTACATGGGAGTAAGTTTTTTGTTTATTGGGAGTAAATGTGTCTTTCCAATCATTGACAATTCCAAGTGATGTGTATACGAGTAACAATACTTAGTATCATGGAAGTCCTGGAAAACGTGACACCAATCCACTTCAATGACATTATTTTTGGGAGGGGGAGTAGGATTAAGAGGATACCTTGACCACAAAGGAGAAGTAAACTGCAATTCATTTACTTTTATATTTAGGGAGATGATTTGATTGTTCATGTTCATTAATAATTTTATTGTTTTATAACTTTCCCTTTCTTCCATCCTTGAAGTTTGGGAAAGTAGGGGCTAAAATTGAGAACCTTAATTTCTAAGTACTTAATTCCCAGGCCTCTCATTAAAAAAGGGTTGTGCCATACTGTTGGTCACTATAATTGCTTATTAGTTAAAACAATCAAGTGTTACATAAATTGTCAACCCAGGGAAGTCTGTTTATTTCAAAGGCAATCACACACTGTATATGCTTAATCTCAAAAGAAATCCAAAGTTGTAGTAAAAGTTACGCTAATCACACCTTGCTTTGAACAGACTGAAGTTCTACTCTGAATTATAGTAAAAGCAATCTATCTATTGCAGAGTTTAAGATTCAAAAGGAAATAATTATCAGAAGAATCCTGGATTACATTAAGAAACAACAACCTAGGAAAAAGGAACCTTTCAACATACTGCAAAAAAGACTAACTATTCTGTAACAGAGAACAGAACCCTATTCCCCAAAGTAGGAATCTTCAGCACCTGTCTCTGACTATCACACTTTCATAAACTCATTCTGCAAATAGAATTACCAATCAAAATGATTAAAAATTACCGAAGACTAACTATTCTGTAACAGAGAACATGACCCTATTCCCCAAAGTAGGAATCTTCAACACCTGTCTCTGACTATCACACTTTCATAAACTCATTCTGCAAACAGAATTACCAATCAAAATGATTAACAATTACCTAGGAATAAATTGTATTAAAACGATGTAACAATCAGTGGAAACAAAGTTTCAGCAAAACAAAGTTTTAACAAGGTATAGATAAAAACAATACTAACACACTACAGAAACTAATGGGTGAATATTGTGAAGAAGGTGGTCCCTTCTCCTTCTCACAAGATTCCCCAGAGATGAAAGGAACTAAGAAGAAATGCTCAGAATGATCTTTTATTCATCTGTCAAATGTGACGAGTTACAATATCCAAAGTGAACACACTCCTTCTCTGTAATTCCTTTCTAGCTAAGCCTTTCATAATCTCCCCTCTAATGCTTATTTCTCTCCTATTTAAAGAGGAAAATCCCCTTAATACGATTAAGCATAAAACTACATGTGTACATACAAATCCTATTCTTAGTCTGAACTAATATTCTATGCTGGAATAGGATATTCTGATCTCCCAAAGAAAAATGTTGTTACAGTGGTTGTAACGGTGCTGGCTTGAGGTACAGCTGTTGCGGCCGGTGTAATAGATCCTTTATTTATCTTTTCTTGTTACTGTTGTATGTGAAATATTGTTTCGGCATCACAAATGACGGACTGTTTCAACAACGGGATTTGCATACTATTTGACTATTTCAACAACGTGGTCTTCAAGTAGCAATGATGGTTGTAATGGTGTTGGCTTAAGGTACAGCTGTTGCGGCCAGTGTAACAACTCATTTTTCTTGTTACTGTTGTATGTGAAATGTTGTTTCAGCATCGCAAATCACGGACTATTTCAGCAACGAGATTTGCATACTGTTTGACTGTTTCAGGAACGTGGTCTTCAAACAGTAGCGATATATTAACTGCAGTCTTCAAACTGTTTTAGCAACTATATATTCTTGATTAATGGCTAAGTATGAGAGTAATGTAAAATTACATGTAAAACAAATTAAACATATAGCAAAGAGAAGAAACGTTATATACCTTTGCAAAAATAGATTAAGGTGATAATGTAGGCTTACATATGAGTGGGAAAAGGATGTAATGATAGAAAAAAGTATGAGAAAAAAGGTACATTATAGGGTCCTAACATCCCTCCCAACTAAAAAGGTTGCATGTCCTCAGGCAACTCCAATCTAAATAAGAATTCGGATACCGACTCTGGGCGTGCAAATTACTTAAGCAGTAGCTATAGAAAGTATTGTCTGTTGGGGCTCTGTATCCTTGAACACATTGTAGTATTTTCCAGGCTGTTGCTTCAAACTTCTTGGGAAACTTATGATGAACTTGATACTTCTCTGCTGGCATCCACAGAATGGGAAAATGGAACTGATAACCTATCCAATTTTCAGCGCATTGTTGGACACATTTGATGTAACTAGGTACCCGGGAGATTGTTGTCTCATGATTGGTAGGACTACAGGGATTGTGCTCCTACCTTTTCTCAGAATATTGTTTCCAAATGTGTTATTTTCTTTTAGGGAGGAAGTCTCTGTGGATTTAATAAACTGTTGACAATCCTGAAGTGTTGTTGCCTATAATTGCCGTATATAATGAGTCATCACTGGTTTCTTCAATAATTGATAATATTCTGCAACAAATGTGGCAACATTCTGTGGTTCTGGCCATATCCAGAGGAGACAATTATCTTCATTATGCTTGGTAGATAGAAAATCATTTTTCCACGTAATCTGGTTGGTAACGAAGGAGACAAGTGCCCAAATCTGGATATCACCAACAAGAGGGTTAAGATTAAGCTGTATGTTCTCAGGAATGGCTTCATTATGAAGATATAACTCACATAATAGATGTTGATTAGTAGTAAAGGCTTCTACAAAAGTTTGAACAAAATCTTATGGTTTGAACACTACATAGGGTCTTCCTTCTTTGATTGATTTAATCTGAAAGAATGCAAGTCGTTCTATAAGGAAAAGAGAGTAATTTGAGGATGGTTTCCTAGCAGCCAACAATTTTTGTACCAAATCGAACATCAGGAGAAATTTTCCTTTTAACTCTTCATTCTGCTTCTTATGGGCATGAAATTCTTTGCGTGTTTGCTCCAAATCTTCCTAGTTTGAATAGATGTGGTTTAGCTAAAGTAGACTATGCTCCTGCAAACTTTTGTCCTATGTAATAACAGACTCCTTTTTCCATTTGTCCATTACTACCTACTCATTCCATGGTTGAGTTTGTGTTTCAGCATCACAAGTGGTAGTCTAAGGTAGGGTCTGAGTGGCTTGTTCCACAAGAGTAGGGATACTGATCTTGCCAGGAGGGGCAGAGTCATCAATAGGCAGAGTTTGTGTTTCACCATCGTAAGTGGTAGGCCGAGCTAGAGTCTGAGTGGCTTGTTCCACAAGATTAGGGGTACTAATCTTGCCAGGAGGGGAAGATTCATCAATAGGTAGAGTTTGTGTTTCAGCATCGTAAGTGGTAGGCCGAGGTAGAGTCTGAGTGGCTTGTTCCACAAGAGTAGGGGTACTGATCTTGACAGGAGGGGAATATTCATCAATAGGAAGAGTTTGAACAACTTTACTAATGAAAACAGGAGATTTGGATTTAACAGTTGTTGTAGGCCAGGGTTCCTATAGATTAGCTTTGTTTTTTGGAATTTTTGAAGGTCGCACTGGTTCTTGTGTAATAGTAGGGCGTTCCTCTTTTTTAACTGCAAAAGTCGTAGGTGTAGGGGGAGCTCCAGGCATTGGGATTTGAACCATTTTGTAGCCTTCTTGATCATAAATATCCCCACATTGGCTGCACATATACTCTCTATACTGATCATCTTTTGTGTTTTTCTCTGCCATGGCCACTACATAAGCCAAGGTATACAAATTAAGTTCCCTGTCATAGGTTTCCTTTGCCATTACCAACTCTTGCTTGTAAGCTTCCAGTTCTTATCTTAGAAACTCATTCTCTTGTAAGAGAGAAGCCATTGTTGGTTCTAGTTGTTGATCTGTCATCGGTGTATCAGGAGGGGTGACTGGTTTTTGTGTAATGATAACAAACTCAGTAGCTGGTTCTTGTGGAGCGGCTACAAAATCAGCAGTTGATTCTTGTGTTTAAGCTACTTGATGTAAAGAAAATAGTGTTTCAGCACCCTGGGCATGTGATTCTTGAATTTCAGGAATAAAGTCAGTAGCTAGTTCTTGTGTTTTAGCTGTAACTGGTTCTTGTGTAATAGCTATAGCTGGTTCTTGTGTTTCAACTACTGAATGAGTAGTTGGTTCTTGTGTGACAACTATTGTTGCAGCACCCTTGGCATCTGATTCTTGTATTTCAGGAATGAAGTCAGCAGCTGGTTCTTGTGTTTCAGCTGTAGTTGGTTCTTGTGTAACAGCTATAGCTGGTTCTTGTGTTTCAGCTATTGAATCAGTAGCTGGTTCTTGTGTGACAACTACTGAATGAGTAGCTGGTTCTTGTGTGACAGCTACTTGATGTAAAGAAAATGATGTCGCAACACCTTAGGCCTCTGGTCCTTGTGTTTCAGTGCCCATGGGTTGAACAAGTAAAAATTCTGGGATTTGGGAGGGTGGAGGTGTATGGGTTTTTAGCAAATGGGTTGGGGTTTTAGGGTAATGGCAGTAGTGGCTGCTTTTTTTGAATCACTCGTTCATTTTTTAGGTAAAAAAGAAGGAAAAGTAGTGGTTTGCTTGTTTCTTTTGCGAGTGGGTTTTTCCTCAGTGATGGGGCAAGGAGGGTTATCAGGTTTATTTGCTTCAGAATCATCGCTAAGGATATGAACAGTAGGAGTAGATGATTCTGGTAAATTGTGGGGTGGACTTGGTATGGTAGGAGGGTTAATTGGATCAATTGGATCTGTGGGTGGATTAATAGGTATTTCTGGAGGGTCGGGAAGGTTTTTTGATTGTTCTTCATGAGAATTTTCAAGATGTTCAGCAGCTTCCTGAGGGTTTATGGGTGGATTGTTTAGGAGAGGGTTTTGTTGGGAAAACCCTTTTGGATGAGTAATTGAACAAGACGGTGATGGGTGAGGGAAAGGATGGGATTTTTATCCTATTTACAATAATCCGACATATTTCTAAGACATCCGAGCAGATAGTAAGGAATATTGACCAGTCTAGCATGTCGTAAATGAGATAACAAGACAAAGTCGGACTGGTAAACTACCTGGTATCGGCCTTCAGAGGTAAGGTAGTTCTTGAAAAACTCTACAACTTTCGGCCAAGGAGGCGACAACGAGCTAAGTCGAACACCTCAGGATTTAGGCTCAACTTGTTCTCCTGGCAAGAGAAAATCCTACTGCACATTAAGGATAATGTGTTTGCGGCTGAACCAGTGAATGCCAGTGATGGGAAGACCCGAAACCTGTGCGATATCATCCTCTATGACTGGAATCCGAACCCCTTGAACAATAGAATGGTCTTGTTGAAGATTCTGAGCAAATTGAAGAACCTATTGTTGATCAAATCCCTGGAGCCTCTGAAAATAACCCAGCCAACCTACATGTTGAAAGATTTGGTAGACTTCTGGATACAATTCTAGTAGGGTTGTCGTGGCGGGTTCGTATCGTATAACAGGACCTACCATAGCTATTCAGATCAGTAGAATGCACAGTCAAAGAGTCAAGTAACCACAACTGAACAGAGTAAGTTTTGCGGATGAGGGCATGAAAATGATGGTGAAAAAAAATGAAATGATGGGTAAAAAGAAGTGACGGTAGTCAGCTCGTGTGAAATGATGGCATAAAATTTCGATATTTCCCCCCCCAGCTATGGCTAAAATAGTGACTTTAAGTGAATGATAATAATGAATCAGGATCTTCTCATTATCCATTGTTCAATTGTATTTACATATAAAGTTTACATACCTCATCTTTACCTTTGATTCGTACTTCGAAAAATATAGTGCCTGCCCATAATAGATCTGCAGTAACCATGAGAGAGACTTTGGATTTATGAGAGAAATTGTATCAAGGGTTTGTTTAGTCATGGGAGAAGGTAGTGAAAAGACAGAATGTAGTATGAAAATAGGAGAAGTGAGAGCGAAAGAGCTGAAAAATATGTTTTTATTGATAGGAAATGCTGAAAAAGTGGTGTTTCAGCAATAGGAAAATAATGGAAAAATGTTTGCTGAAGAATGATGTTTTAACAATAGAAAACACTGCTGAAGAAATGGTGTTTCAACAGCGGGGAAAATGAGGAAAATGTTGCTGAAGAGTGGTGTTTCAGCAATGGGAAAATGGGGAAAATGTTACTGAAGAGTGGTGTTTCAGCAATGGGAAAAAATGGGGAAAATGTTGCTGAAGAGTGGTGTTTCAGCAATGGGAAAATGGGAAAAATGTTGCTAAAGACTGGTGTTTCAGCAATGGGAAAATGGGAAAAATGTTGTTGAAGACTGGTGTTTCAGCAATGGGAAAAAAATGGAGAAAATGTTGTTGAAGAGTGGTGTTTCAGCAATGGGAAAATGAGAAAAATGTTGCTGAAGAGTGGTGTTTCAGCAATGGGAAAATGGGAAAAAAATTATTGAAGAGTGGTGTTTCAGCAATGGGAAAATGAGAAAAATGTTGTTGAAGAGTGGTTTTTGAAAAATGGAAAGGAAAGAAAATAAAAGGGGATGAATGATGGGAATGTTGAATGGGAAATGAAGATGAATGGATTGAAGAAAGAGGAGCAGTGCTTCACAAAATGAAGCTTGGATCTGCTTGTAGTAAGATTGTCCTTTCTTGGTAGGCCTTCTCTGGATCGATAATCTGCAAAAGAATCAATTGTAACATGTCATTCCTTGACAGGGATTATTAGTAAAAGAAATTTAATCTAATACTAAAGAAATAAAATTCAGAAAAATTAAATGCAATGAGGGGCAGGAGGCTCCTCAAAAAATAGATAATGTGAATCTTCCACGCATGTGGCTTTAAAATCTTCTTTGGAAATGGGGTGCTGGTACAGATGGAGCCGATCACCATTCACTAATAACGGTGTTTTAGAGTCATCAATTGTTAGGAGCCTTACTATTCCATTGGGGAAAATAGTATCCACTTCGTAAGGTCCTAGCCATCTTGTACGTAGTTTCCCTTGAAATTCTTTAAACCAAGAATCATACAATCAAGCTCAATTACCTTTTTGGAATTGCTTATGCTTGATGTTTTATCATGCCATTTTGTTCTTTGTTGTTGAATCATAGTTTTCTAGTGAATGGCATCTAATCTTTTTTCATCCAATTCATTAAGCTGTTGCAACCTGGTTGTCTGTGAATCAGTCAAATCAAGGTTAACAGCTAAAGCAGTCCTTAAGGTTTCAATTTCAAATTTCACAGGAAAGACAACACTTTTTCTATAAACTAATTCATAGGGGGAGAATCCTATAGTATTTCTCCAAGTAGTTATGTAGGCCCGTAATGCTTCAGGGAGCCTTTGAGACCAATCCTTCCAATTTTCCTTCATTGTTTTTGTGAGAATGGCTTCTATTACTTTGTTTGTGCTTTCCACCTGTCCATTGGCTTGGGGGTGGTATGGTGTAGTCATTATATGATGAATATGATATTTTTGAAGGGTGGCTTTAAAACCATGAGAGNATTTGGTCATATAATCTGTGCAGACTAATATATAAACTTTTTGATTGGATGGAGGGTTAATGGGTCCTACAAAGTCTAAGGCCCATATTTCAAATGGTTTGAGTACTACCTGGGGGTTTAATGGAATTTCATCTCTATGATTAGGTTGACCCATTCTTCGACAACTATCACAGGCCCAAACATATTTCTTTGCATTTTTAAAAAGTGAGGGCCAATAATAACCCATCCTGAGAATATTATGTGATGTTCTTTTATCAGCAAAATGCCCTCCACAAGGGCCATCATGGCAAGCTTTTAATAAATCATAAACCTCATCTTCTCTAATGCATCTTCAGATTTCTTGATCAAGTCCTGTGTGGAAAAAACACCCACTTATCCAGTTATACCGAGCACTTTGTTGAATGATTTTTATTTTCTCTCGGTGGGATAGGTGTGGTGGTAACTTTCCTACAACCAAATAATTAGCGATGTTTGCATACCATGGTGAGTGAGTAGATACTGCAAATAAATATTCATCGGGAAAGGAATCATCTACTGGAGTATTATCATCAGGTGTTAACCGAGAAAGGAAATCAGCAACTACATTTTCTTTTCCTGGTCTATCTACAATTGTAATATCAAATTCTTGTAATAATAGTAACCGTTTGGTGACTCGAGCATTTGTGACAGATTTGTTCATTAAATATTTAATAGCTAAGTGATCAGTATGGACAAAAGTAGAATAGTCAGTGATGTAATGTCGAAATTTATTAATAGCATAGATAATCGCTAAAAATTTCTTTTCGGTAACTGTATAGTTAAGTTCAGCAGGACTTATATTATTGCCACTGAAGTAGATAGCATAAGGGAGATGATTTTCTTCTTGTCCCAAGACAACTCCTATTGCAGTATCTGAAGCATCATAGGATATATGAAAGGGAAGTGTCCAATCAAGTCCTCTTAGAATAGGAGTTGTAGATAACTGATGTTTGAGTGTAGCAAATGCTTCCTGGCAAAGATTAGTCCACTTGAATTCAACATTTTTCATAAGTAACACAAACAAAGGAGAAGCTATTTTGGAAAAAAAATTGATAAATCTTCTATAGTATCCAGCATGTCCTAAGAAAATTCTCACATCTGTTTGGGTTTTGGGAATAGGAAGGTCTTTAATGACTTCTAGCTTGGATGGATCTACCTGAATTCCTTGAGATGAAATAAAATGTCCAAGTACCACTCCTTCACTCATCATCATATGACATTTTTCGGTGCTTAAGGAGAGGTGGGCTTGTATACATCGGTTAAGTACTTTGTCAAGATTTTGTAGTTCTTCCTCAAAAGAGACACCATAAGGGGTAAAATCATCCATAAAAATTTCCATAGAGTCATTAATCATATCAGAAAGCATTCCTATAACTGCTCTTTGAAAGGTTGATGGTGCATTACATAGTTGAAATGAGAGGAATCTATAAGCAAAAGTTCCCCATGGTCTAGTAAAGTGGTCTTATCTTGGTCTTGGGGTGCAATTTTGATCTGGTTATACCCACTGAAACCATCTAAGAAAGAGAAGAATTTCTTTCTTGACAAACTATCTAACACCTGATCAATGAATGGTAATGGAAAGTGATCTTTTTGAATGGCTTTATTTAAGGCTCTATAATCTACACGCACTCTCCATTTCCCATTTTTATTAGGAACTATTACCAATGGGGAAACCCATTCACTATCAGATATAGGATATATAAACCCTGCATTAAGCAATTTTTTAAGTTCCTCTTTAAGAATTTCTCTTAAATTAGGGTTCATTCGCCGTTGAGATTGACAGATCAGTCGACAATATTCCTTGATATAGATACAATGGGTACATAATTCAAGAGATATTCCTTTCATATTTGTATAGTCCCATGAGAATGTTTCCTTATGTTCAAGAAGTAACTTCATTAATTGTTGTGTTTTAGCAACTGTCAAGTTGGGGTTTATATTCAGTGTTTTTCTAGGTTCAATTTCTACTGGTATACTTTTAGAAGAGATGGTAGTTGATGTTTGAGGTAGGTCTTCAGAGTTAAGGTTTTCCTGGGTATCTGACTCCAAAAGTGTAGCTAATTGATTATGTGTTTCTGGAGTCACAGAGGAGGGTTCACAGATAAAGTTATTGATTACTTCATCCTCAGTNCTTAAGGCTTGTCTGATAGTCAAGATAGGTTGAGTAGTTTGATCATCATAGTCCACCCATAAAGAATTGTCATTATTAATCAAGGGTGTAGTGTGAGGGTAGAGAGTAAGCTGTTTGGTCTCATATCCATTGGAAATTGTCATTGAACCACATCTATAGCTGATAAAGGCATCTGTTGTGGCTAGCCAAGGCCTGCCCAAAATTAGAGGATGACCCCCCAACTTTGTTTTAGGTTGCAATACCACAAAGTCCGCTGGATAATTCCAGGACTCAACTGAGATGATTAGGTATTCAATGACTCCTTCTGGTTTGATTGTAGACTGGTCAAATAATTCTAGAATGGTTGGGGTATCTCTGATTTCATTCTTCAGTTGTAACAATTGTGAAGTTTCAAGAGTCATAATATTGATAGCAGCACCTAAGTCTACCAAAACTCGAGGAATTATTGTTTTTCCAATTTGCACTGTGACAGTAGGATAGTCAAGGTCACCATATTTAACTGGAGGAGATTTACCTGACATTAGTGCAAACAAATCACCCATGACATGAATTGTGAGGGGATCTTTAGTTTTCCTACCGGGTTTCTTAACACAAATGTTTCACATAGTTCTGGCATAAATTGGTACATCTCTTAGTGCTTGTAATAGTGGAATTTTGACATAGAAATTTTGTAATTCCTCTAGAAGATTGAAAGCAGTTGGCTTAGGAGTTTTATTCAAAGATAAACGCTCAGGGAATGGTGGTTCTGTTGTTTGAACAATAGTGTTTGAGGACAGTTGTACCTCTTCAGGTAAATTGTTCTTTTTTATTTCTTCTTTATCAGAATCAGAGGAGGTAACATCATCAATGATAGGTTCTACTATTTTCCCAGATCGTAAATGAATATCATTGCATTGTGCAGGGAAAAGAGAAAGTATAGGTTGGTTTTGAATATCAATGCACTGCACAACCTTATTATTGGGGTTAGGGTTAGGTTGTACAGGTAGTTAGGGGCTCATCATTTGATTATTCGGTGGAGCACCTGATGGTAAAGGGAGTGGTTGCTGAAGTTGTGATTGAAATTGAGGAAATTGATTTGGGAACGGGGGTTGTTGACCTCTCCAATTTGGATTCCATTGGTTAAGGTAAGGTTGTTGTTGTGAAGGCCAAGGTGTCCATATTGTTGGGTCTACAAAGAGAGGGTTTGTTTGTTGCATGGGTGGGTAGTTCATTTGATTGGATGGTGGGTATTGCATTTGGTTAAAGGGAGAATAATTTGCTTGAATAAAAGAAGGATAATTTTTCCAACGATTAGAAGATGTAAATGGCATATTAGGATTCATACCTTGTCCCCGTGGTTTCCATTGCCTTCTCTGTGTCAACAGATGTTAAGAACCAAACATCAATATAGCATAGAAAAACCTCAGGAAAAGTACTCAACGCCTTGAAAAAGAGATAATTTCAAATAATAAGCCACTTCGAGGGGGAAACCTCCTTTTACCCCACTTAAATGTTTAAGTACAAGATGATTCCAAAATGAAAATGTCTCCTTGGTATATATAGGAGACTAGGAGGTATAATTACAAATAATGGCCTATAACATGCCCCAATTAAGGGGTAATGAGCCAATATTAGGGCTTAACATGCCCCTCCCCTTGAGACAAGTGTTGTCTGCAACGCTTGAGTAACTCTGGATGCTTCTGTATAAAAGACTCATCTTCCCAAGTGAAATCTTCAGCCGGTAGTTTCCTCCATTTAATGAGATACTTAGAAATGGATCTATTCCTCAGCTGGTGAATTCTTGTGTCAATGATGGCTTTAGGCTCCAATATGATTTTTCCTTCCTCATCAAGTTCTAGCAATATAGTTTGAACTGGGATCTTGTCACCTATAATCTTCTTTAAGCATGAAACATGGAAAACTGGGTGTACTCGTGAAGATGCAGGCATCTCCAATTTGTATGCCATAGTACCAATCTTTTGCAACACCTTATAAGGTCCATAGTACTTTGGTG
>JASDQU010105286.1:213478-232043 GCA_032191745.1 Picea mariana
TGATTAACAATTACCTAGGAATGAATTGTATGAAAACGATGTAATAATCAGTGGAAATAGAGTTTCAGCAAAACAGAGTTTTAACAAGGTATAGATAAAAACAATACTAACACACTACAGAAACTAATGGGTGAATCTTGTGAAGAAGGTGGGCCCTCTCCTTCTCACAAGATTCCCTAGAGATGAAAGGAACTAAGAAGAAATGCTCATAATGATTTTTTATTCATCTGTCAAATGTGATGAGTTACAATATCCAAAGTGAGCACGCTCCTTCTCTGTAATTCCTTTCTAGCTAAGCCTTTCGTAATCTCCCCTCTAATGTTGATTTCTCTCCTATTTGAAGAGGAAAATCCCCTTAATACAATTAAGCATAAAATTACATGTGTACATACAAATCCTATTCTCAGTCTGATCTAATCTTCTATGCTAGAATAGGATATTCTGATCTCCCGAAGCAAAATGTTGTTACAGTGGTTGTAATGGTCCTGGATTGAGGTACAGCTATTGCGGCCGGTGTAACAACTCCTTTATTTATCTTTTCTTGTTACTGTTGTATGTGAAATACTGTTTCAACATCGCAAATCACAGACTGTTTCAGCAATGGGATTTGCATACTGTTTGACTATTTCAGCAACGTGGTATTCAGGCAGCAATGATGGTTGTAATGGTGCTGGATTAAGGTACAGTTGTTGCGGCTAGTGTAATAGCTCATTTTTCTTGTTACTACTGTATGTGAAATGATGTTTCAGCATCGCAAATCATAGACTATTTCAGCAACCAGATTTGCGTACTGTTTAACTGTTTCAACAACGTGGTCTTCAAGCAGCAACGATATATTAACTGCGGTCTTCAAACTGTTTCAACAACTATATATTCCTAATTAATGGCTAAGTATGAGAGTAATGTAAAATTACATGTAAAACAAATTAAACATATAGCAAAGAGAAGAAACATTATATACCTTTGGAAAAATAGATTAAGGTGATAATGTAGGCTTAAATATGAGTGGGAAAAGGATGTAATGATAGCAAAAAGTATGAGGAAAAAGGTACATTATAGGGTTCTAACACATAGGTGAGGGAATCATACTATATTCCTCCATGTTTCTTTGAATTTATAGGGATCTTTCCTTGGTTGTATCTGAAGTGCATATTGATTTGTCTTTCAATGTGTACTTTACATTTGGATTCATAGTAGTCATGTAGTAGTAGAGTAAATTGTTCCTAGATGGTTTGGAAGAAGTCAAGATTCCTTTCAAGGTGGAGGTAAAATGTTGATTAAAATTATGAATTGGTTCTCCCTCATGGATGGAGATGGTTTTTAAATCCCTAAGTAGGGAAGCCACACCATCTTATCCTTGGAAATGTTTCTTGAACTCTTGGACCATAGTTTACCAATATGGGATACTATCATTAGGGAGTAAGTGATACCATCATGTTGCTTCCCCCTCAAAGGTCCTTACAAAACTTCTAATGATGACATCAGGGATTATTATGTCCATAAGTGATAACATAACATAGAAATTTTGTATATGTTACTGGAAATTCAATGGAACAAAATCAATTAACATAGGAAGATAGTTTGGGGAATCCATAGGAATTTCATGTAGGGGTTGATCCACCCTCGAAGGAGTCCTAGGTTTCCAAGTCATTTCCATCGAAACAAATGTGGGAGGGACAACAATAGTTCTTGGAACAATTAAGGGGACAACTTGAGGATTGGTAATTGTTGATGGATTGAGTGATGTGTGTTTTAGTATGAGGTTTTGAATAGAAGAAGAGGAAGAGGGTGAATTATCTTTTACAATAGGTGTAATGAGTTTCTATGGTTTCCCATATGTTTTCTTTTACTTGTTTTATTTTGAAAACTTTGGCTTCTTGTAATCCTGGGAGAAACTATTTCCCTAGTCGTAGAATGTTTCTTCCCTGCCTGCTTGCAGGGGGATCGGGTAAGTATTTTGATTACAAGAGAGGTATCACACCAATAATCCTACTCTTTATAACAAGTTGTAAAAGCAAACTAGCTTAAACAAAATTAAGTTTTAGTTCTTCTCCAAGTTAAGGTAAGGTATGATAGTTGATAATTGATCACAAGAGTTTGAATTAGTAGGATCAGATATTGACAAGGTAAGAGAAAAGGATAACTCAATGGTATTTATGGCTCCCTATTGAAATGAAATTGCAAGGGAAATGAACTATACTAAATACCAAGGAAATTCAATGAATCCCCTAATGAACTTGTCACAAAATTATATCAAAATTTTGGGGAAAAGACACTAAATAATTTGGGTTCGATGCGCAATACGATTTTTGGATATATGAAAAATGAAAGTGATTTGTAGGTCCTCAGTGGAGTTTCCAAAAAAGGGATATGTTATAAGAACACAAATATCCTTTGGAGTGATCTCACCTATCCAACTATGAATCCGGTTACAACCTCTTTGATAGCTTGACACGAAGCAAAGACTACCCACACCTGAGATGGTTTTTTTTATGAGGTGGTGAAAAGGGGAAGAAGGAGAGGTGAGGTACTTGAATAAAATACCTCTTAGGACCACCCAACCTGGGTATTTTCCTCCCTCAGCTTCTTGGGTGGCCAAAATGGCCTGGGAGTTTATTTTTATAGACAACGGGGTCAAAAGAGCTTGATAATGTTTACACAAACAAACTAATAAAATAAAATAACAAGTTGTTCGCTCCCTTATGACCTTCGAAAAAGGTTTGAAATTGGTTCTCGGGATAAATAGAGGTTTTGAAAAATTTCGTAGTGAATGACTTCTGCAAAAATATTGAAAAATACGAGTTAAAATACATTTAATAAGCTACAACCATGTCTTTTAAGGTGGTTGTGAGTGATGAAAAACATGTTGTTAAGGACTCGCAATGCATGGGAACAAGCTCAGAATGACCCGATATTACCCTGGAATGCCCGAAAAGTGGTCCTGAGACTTTTCAAAGACTAAAAAAGGGGCTTGAAGTTGAAATTACAACCCTTTAGTAAGTTGCAACACCTATGGAAAAATGATGTAATTGGTTGTAAATTAATACTATCCAATGCTTTGGGTGGACTTATGAAAGGTAAAGACTTTAAACATGTATTAATTGTGAGTTTTAAGTTGATTAATAACATGCAGTGGTTACCATACAATTTTAAAGGTCCTCTCGATCAGGGGAAAACTTATTATCCTGCAACTGTTCCACTTAGTATAAAATGAGTGAGCTTATGTATACCACTTGGTTAGAACGAAGAGTGCCCCATTTAGTTCAAAGGAGGGGTTAGAGTCTTCTTGTCACTAGCGCTTTCGATCTCTTAAATCCACTTAGATGGAACAAGGATACATGCACAAAGGAAGAGGACTGGGGATCCCCCACCCAAGGGAGTTTCAGTTCAGATTACACAAGCATAGTAGTATTCCAACCAAGCTAAGCTATTCAACCTTTTGACCATGTGATTTACAAGAGAAAAAAAAGGATCACTCAATTAATACTGACTAGAAAAATTCTAAGGGACTTCTGATGAGTATTCCTTGGCTTTGAATCCTAGTGTTCTAGAAATTGAAATTGCATAAATTGAAAAGACCAAGCCATCCACGTGGTGAGATCACATCTTGTTTTCAAAAAAATGTCTCTTGGTCAACAAAATTTGAAATATAACTAAATTTATATATAGAAACATAGCAGCTATATAATAAAGTTTATGGTTTTTGTTTCATGGGGTAGACCCCTGCCTTTTTTTTCAAGTCTTTTACATATTTTGATGTTTTTATTTTCTAATTTTTTGAATGGCCCTTTTAGGGAAGTAGTCTGTAAGTTAGAAAAATAGAAAATAAAAAAACAAATAAATACCAATTCACCCTCCCTACTAAACTTAACATTAAGCACAATGTTGATTTTTGTAGCTTTAAGAGGTATTCCCAAAAGAGGCCAAGGTTTCAGGCATGTAGGAATCTTCGTTGGCAATAGATTATCCTTTTAGTTTGGTGAAAACCCCCTTGGATTTGAGTGGGTGCTTTATGGGTTTGGTGATGGGATTTCTGGGCTTGCATTGGGGCTTCACACCCACAAGGAAATCCTAATTTGATGTTGAATTGTCGAGGGGATTCTATGGTGACCCCCAAGAATTGTATATAAATGAGAGAGGTCATTGTGACATCTCACTTGTATCATAATATAAGAATGGAGTTAGCATAAGTGAGTCTACACTCGTGCTAGAAATTTTGGGGATTTCAGCAAAGGGAAATTTTGCTAGGGTGGAAAATCTATCATAGGGTTGAGGGCTCTCTATCTCTTGTTCTTGGTAGGGAAAATCACACCGCACATGTGCGAGAGAGAGGAAACCACATAAGGAATATATTTTACAAAGTGGAGCGATTCGTATGAAGTGACCATACAAATTTTCACATGTACATGGGTTGTAGTAGGAACAATCATGTACGCACACAAGTTGTTATAAGAATAGTCGCATACATCCATACAATCTCTTCTGGGCAGGGGAAGCTCTGTATAGTCTGACATATGGGGACCTTGGCAGTTTGTAAAGGTGGTCTGCAACCTATTTGTGGGAAGAGGATATTTCCAAAATATTGTTGAGGTTTGATTTTTCTTGTTTGCATAGGAGGACAAGGTTGTCCTCAGATTTGGTGACCTTGGGAGGACTAGTTTTGGTCCTCAAATTTGGAGATTGAGATAAAGATATAGAACATAAATATTGTTTCTCTGGTGTATTGATGATTCATCTCTAATGTTATTTTTTTTTTTTTTCCATTGCATATGTTTTTAGTCAATAGTTTCAGTTTAAAGTTGTTTAGTGATAGTTAGATCACCGGGAAGCAATTTTAAAATATGAAATTAGTCACATTGAGTTACATGTGAAAATTGGCATGGTATCAGAGCTTTGGATTTGAAGAGAAGGTGATCATATTGATATTCTTTGTTGGATACAACACTAGGAGTTTTACTTGTTCTTGTTTCTTTTACGGGAAATTAAATATGGTGAATACATTGAATCTTAAGGATAGGTTGGAAGGGGAAACCAAGTTCTAGGATTGGAAGGAAACAGTTCTCCTTCTGCTGGAAGAGAATGATATCAAGGAGTATGTTGAGGATGTGGTTCCTAGATCGACTGATTCAATAGATTTGAAATTTCACAAGAAGAGGGAAGTGAATGCCAAGTGGGTATTGCTAGACTCCGTGAAGGACCACTTTATTCCTCACATTATCGAGAAAGAAATTGCAAAGGATACATATCATTCTTTGGTGGGTCTTTACCAAAAAATGAATACTGGCATGATGGTGCACTTGAAGCATCAACTTCAGATTGGATGACTAGTGAAGAAACAATTGTTAGTTATCTTATGAATATTACTCAAAACCAAGATCATCTCATAGATTTTGGTGAGATGATGTAGGATGTTCAGTTGGTGAATGCAGCATTGAGAGGTATTCCAAGGTCCTGGGAACCATTTTTGCAAGGGATCGATGGAAGAGACAATTTTATAGACTTTGATAGATTATGGACTCATTGCTCCAGAAATAGACCCAATTAGCATCCATGGATGATATGGATGGTGTGGTGAATATTAGAAATGATGAGACCGAGGCCCTTGAATCCTTCTCTAGAAAGGGTAGAAGGGGTTCTCCAGAAATAAGAGGTCTATCAGGGAGAAGGGATTCTCTCTCGAGAGAAGAATCTCCAGAGCCAAGAGAGAAGAAGGATCTTAGTAAGATCAAATTTTATGAGTGCCATGACTTTGGTCATTATTCTTCATAGTGTCCACACTAGAATGGAAGAGGATGAAGGCAGCAATCATTAGCAACCGAGCTTGATGAGGTTGAATACAAGTTCCATAAGGAGATATTGTTGGTCTTCGACCTTTCATGTGTTGTCTCTAGCAAGGAGAGATGATTGACGGATAGAGAAGCATATTTCCATATGATAGGTTCTAGATATTTATTTGACATGGGAACCAAGCATTCAGTACGAGGATCTGGTACTATATCGTTTTGATTGGAGTCAGGAGAGATATTGAAGATGTCAAATGTGTTGTGGGTGCTAGAAATCAGGAGGAGTGTTTGATCAGTCTCGAAGATTGAGAAGAAGGGATATCATGTATTGTTTCAAGATGGACATTTAATGCGTGTTCCCATATGGTCTATCTTTATAATAGTAGTGGTTCTTTGAGTTAGGGAGGGAAACCTATATAGGTTGAGGGGACAACCTATGTGTGTTGTGACTAGTAGGAGTAGGGAGATAGATGATGAGGAGCAGTTGGCTCCACGATTGATGAGGTAGGTGACCTCACTACTAGTACAAGATCAGAGAGAGCCAAATTTCATAAAATTCATCCCTCAACATCCAGGAGGGAGGAGAAACCTCCCAGGAATGTGTATAGGAAAATGGGAAAAGAGAAGATGGCCCCAGGGGATGTAAAGATCCAAAGGGAGTCAAGTTTTAGGAGGATCATGCGCTCTCAGATGAGCTTGATCTTAGGGAGAGTCATTTGGATTAGAGGGAGAGATGGTCATATAGAGGGAGTTCCCCCTCAGGTTCAGTTTGGAGAGAGACATCTTCCAGGACTGGTAGACATGTGTCATGGGTGGAGGAGGCCAGATATGATCTTTAGAGGTAGGATGATTCTAGGGAATATGAGACATGCATAGAGGATCCATTATTTCAATAGGTTATGTTATTGTGACATAGGAGTCCAGATAGGAGCCTCATAGGTAGGAAGCTTCTAGGGCATGTGAGACATGTATGGAGTATCCATGTGTTTTAGAAGGATGTTCTATAGTGATGGAGGATGCAACCAGTCAGAAATGTTTTCCCTAAGTGATTGAGGATGTGGAAAATTAGACATGTTTTTCCTCAGTGACAGAGGATGCAACCAGTCAGACAAATTTTTCTTTAGTGATTGAGGATGTGGCTAGATAGACAAATTTGAAAAAAAAAAGTTGTGATGGTTAGGATGCTAATATAGTAACAAATATAGATACACTTGAAACATGCAAGGAAGAGGATTGGAGTACATATGAGGAAGAAATCCACCTTGTATTTTTTAGAGATATACTTTGATTACTAAAGGTACATCCAATTGATGGTGGATGGGATACCTCCCTCACTAAGAGGGAGAGTTTATTTTTGTAGCTCCGGGAGGTATTCCCACAAGAGGCCAAGGTGTCATGCATGCAGTAATATTAGTTGGAATCATATTAGACTTCCAGTTTGGTGAAAAAACATTGGATTTGAGTGCGGGATTCATGGGTTTGGTGATGGGATTTGTAGGCTTGTGTTGGGGCTTCACACCCATAAGGAAATCCTAATTCGAAGTTGATTTGTGGAGGGGATTATATGGTGACCCACAAGGATTTAATGTAAAAGAGAGAGGTCATTGTGACATCTCATTTGTATCATAATATAATAATGGAGTTAGCATAAGTGAGTTTCAGTTGTTCTAGGAAGCTTGGTGATTTCAACAAAGGGAAATTCTGATAGGGTGGAAAATATGGCCTGGGTTTAAGGACTATCTATCTTATGTTCTTGGTAGGGAAAATCACATCGCACGTGTGAGAGAGAGAAGAAACCATAGAAGTAATATATTGTCTGAAGTGGAGAGATTCATATGAAGCATCTCTACATTTTATTTCATGTATGTGCGTTGCAATGGGAACAGTCACATACATACACAGGTTTCTATAGGAATAGTCATGTGCATCCATACAATCTCTTCTAGGTAGGGGTAGGTCCATACAAGTTTATGTATGGTGACCTTAGCAGTTTTTGCAGGTGGTGTGCAGTAGATTTATGGGTAGAGGAGATTTCCAAAATATTGTTGAGGTTTGGTTTTTCTTGTTTCTATATTGGAGTACAAGGTTGTCCTCAGATTTGGTGACCTTGAGAGGACTAGTTTTGGTCCTCAGATTTGGAGAATTGGATAAAGTTACATAACATAAATATTGTGTCTCTTGTGTATTGATGATTCTTCTCTGATCTTTTTCTTTATGCTGCATATGTTTTCAGTCAATAATTTCAGTGTAAAGTTGTTCAGTGATAGTTAGATCATTAGGACCCAATTTTCAGATATGAAATTAGTCACAGAGAGTTGCATGTGATTATAGTATCTAGATAATAAATTTTATGGTTTTTGTTTCATGGGGTAGAACCTTGCCTTTTGTTTTCAAGTGTTTTACATATTTTGATGTTTTTGTTTTCTAATTTTTTGAATAGCCCCTTTAGGGAAGCAACCTGTAAGTTACAAAAAGAGAAAATAAACAATACAAATGGATACTAGTTCACCCTCCCTACTAAACTTGACATTAGCCACAATAGGTATGATGCAAGGGAAATCCAACCATCCCCCAATTAGAGGGTTATGAGCCTTTTTTCCTTCATCTTAGGTGGTGTGGTACTTGAATAAATTCAATAAAGATTAAAGAAAACACATATGTTATTCAACCCAAAGGAAGGGGGATGAAGCTCTTTGCGGGCCACATATCCTCCATGTGCAAGAGAACCTCAATTGTTTTGTTGATTTAAGAAAGGAAAATTGTCTAATACAAATTAAATAAATGAAAATGTACAAAAAAAGAATCGGATTTTTATGAACACGAAATTAAATGAAAAGTCAAAATTTTCTTTACATAAGCATGGTAAAATAACAATGGAACATGTGCAACATTTATGAAACTGAGTGAAATGAAAACACGTATAAATTTGAGTGTGGGGGAAGGATTTTACAAGTTTTTTGGTTTTTTTTGTATGCTTCCCTACTGGCCCCTTTGCCTCATGTAGGTCTTTTAGTGGTTTTGAACTGCGTAGGTGAAGTACAATTAGAAATCGATTAACTCTTAGTAGGTAATCAATGGAATTTTAGTATTTTTTAATAATATAACAAAATTAAAGAGAATAGAAAACTGTAAATTACAACGATAAAATATCTGACTAATATGGTTGTCCTGAAAGGGTAAACTAACCAAAATGGTCAATTTTTCTATTTGTGACAACAATATCATAGGGCAAAAAATCAAGGCTAAAATAATAAGGAAAGAAAAGAGAAATACACAGATGTAACCAACAAAGAAAACATGGGTTGAGGGTTGTCCTAAGGGACCCTATACCTCTTGACCAATAAATATGGTTGAATATGTCTAGTTCCTTCATGAAATATGCACAAAATCACAATTAGTAAGTGAAAAACAACAAGGCAAACTGAAGGAAGAAACAAGAAATACCTAGATAACCAATCCCTCCCAGATATAGATAACATAAGAATTATTTACTATTACCCCTCAACTCTTAACTAGCAATAAAACAAGTCCAACAACTTAATGGAGAACAAGTACAAACAAACACTTATAACTTTTGGATAAAAATTACCAGAGCTTTTATGCTATATTCATCAAGTCCACCTTTCGACAAAATACTTCCCCTTTTTTATAAGGGAGAGGAGAAGGCTAGGGTTAGATCACAAGACACTTGTCACTTTTAGAAAAGTGACAAGTGGACCAACCCTAAAGTGTTTTTTCCTTTTTCCAAAAGGAAATCAAATTGGATTTGATTTGATACTTTAATTATAATATTTTTAATCCAAAAAGTAAATCATTTACTAACATAAACTTTTACAAAAATCCATTTATGTAAAATGACAAAAATAGGTGCAACCTCATCAACTACCTTGGGATTTTTCCCATCCCAATGGAATATTGATTGTTGGACATATTTTTAAGATATTGTTTAGTGAATTTGGGATGTCCAAATGGCCATCAATTACTATGAAATTCAATGGGGTGAATACCCAAGTCTTGGGGAAAAGTTAGTCTTATTTGGAGGGCAGGGAGCCTTAAGTTTGGTCATTGAAAATAAGGAAGTGACTACTATTTGAGAACTTTTTAGAACTATCAGTCACAATAAGGAAGCGCGAGTACTGGGAGGATATTGAGATCCCCTGGTAGGTCGCAACCAAGACTATTAGGTTTAATGGCTGGTAACGTGGGAGGTTCGATTGCTCGATACCCAGAATTATGGGGTAAGGCAAATGAATATGTTGAGAAACATTGGTTCTTATGTGAAGCAATCTGGAGGTCCATAGGGACTCTAGATGAAAATAAATTGGTTGAATTCCATACTACTTTGAGAGGTCGTGATCTGAAATGGTACATGAAGGCCGTTGATCCAGGAGTACCAGGAGTGCAAAGGTCAAGAGTTCACACTTAACTAGGTATGAACAAAGTTCATACCAGAGTTTAAGCTACCTCGGTCAGAACAACAAGATCTATCTGAGTTGCATGAAATTCAACAGAGGGAAGGTGAATTGGCTTGGGAATACAACCATAAGTTTAAATATTCTATAGGGAGGCTAGTGCATCCAATTCACGAGGAACATAAAAGAGAATGGTATATACAAGGATTTCTAGCTCTGACATAGGTTTCTTTAACGCCACAGTGGATAGCCATATTGACAGATGCCTTGGAACAATCAATGACGACTGAATTCATGGAAGGATATCCGGGGAGCCTGAGAGTGACCAGACCCCCAACATATGCAAATTTGGCACAAACACAAGAGAAAATATCAACTCTTACAGATAATATTAAATAATTGACGATACCCAGACCAAAACGACCGCAAGTATGGTGTATCAAATGTTACACAGAAGGACATCTGCTAGACGAATGTACATGAATGAGGATAATGGGAGCTCCTCAGAATCTGATGGGACCCTCACCGAGACCCACGGGAGGAGCTGCACAAGTATCTGTGAATTTACCATTTCATACCCCAACCCCATATCATTATTTTCCAGGTAATTAAACAATGCCATCAGTTAATTATTGCGATATTTTCCGAATCCATGGGAATGGGCCAAGATAGTGCCCCATTATTCAGAAGTATTCAACAATACCTAATACTATGCATTGTGAGTTTTGTGCATCTACCACACATGATACTAATTAGTGTAGAGTGTTGGATGCACTTGTGGATAGACTGGATCGAACATCATTCATGGTGAATGAAACCCCTCAGGGAACGGGAAGAGGTCGTGGAGGTGGATCTGGAGGAGACTTCAGAGGAGGAAGAACCAGGGGAAGAGGACAAAGTAGATTCTACAATTGTGATGAGAAAGGTCGCATGGCTAGATATTGTCCTCATTTGAGACGACCATGGTGTTCTCACTGTAGAACCAATGGAAAGGCAACTGAAGACTTCCTAGAAATGATTGCAAAATGGGAAGACCAAGTACACCAACGAGGAACTAATATCATCAATTTAGAGATAAAGAGGTTTATAGAGGACAATTTCCCAACCTTAATATCATCACTCAAGGAGGAGAAAAGATTGGAGTAGATGCTAACAATTTACCTCAGATCCAAAAAGCAGCGCCTAAGGAGGACAGGTATGATCTGCTAAAACATAAGCTATTATTTAAAAAATCCATAGAAGTATTTCAAAATATCCCTGGCCCTGAGATGAAAGAGAAACCCCCTTAGCTTATTATTTACCCCAAGATTACACAATTCCCTTCTTCACCCCCTACACCCAGAAACCATGTAGTCACGATGAAACAACCTAAGCAGCCACAAAACATATTTGATCTTTGGTTTCAGTTATTTTCTGATATTCTTGGGAATGACCAGTTGACAAAAAAGTTGTGCAATGAACTGCACCTAGTTCTAGGGAATAAAGAATCTCCAGAAACAAGAATAAGGACTAATATTCGCAAGAAGAATACTTAGAGAGTGAAGAGAAGAAAAGTATAAATTGGAAAAGATTTTAGACTAGTAGCCCAGCTAGATGAGTTTCAGATTAAGGATGTCAACGTTAGATCTAGGATATGATGTTAATATACTTCCTAAAAAGACTTGGGAAACCTTAGGAAAACCCTAGTTGATATATTCCCCAATCCAGCTAAGAATGGCCAATCAATATTGTATTTTTCCAATAGGAAGACTAGAGAATGTGGAAATAGATATTGTGGGAGTGAAGACTGTAGCTGATTTTGAGGTGATCAAAATTATGGGGGATAAGGACCCTTATCCTGCACCACTTGGTATTGATTGGGATTATGACAACTATGAAATGATTGACCTAAATAAATACACTATGACATTTGAGGCAGACAGAATAAAAGTAGTTCAACCCTTGGATCTCTATGTATGCCCTCGATATACAGAGACAACAGACAACAATATGGAGGGAGAAGACTTGGACCAATTGTACATGGTAACAAAAGGAATGATAGAAGACTACATAAATCCTAATTATGATGGATCAGTAAGTTGGAGGAGCATACAATCAGCGGACGGAGATTCAGAACTAACATTTGACAGTTGGAAGCAAGTTTCATATGAAATATTTTCAAGAAGATGCGCAACTGTCATGGAAACTAGATGCGTTGGAACTGAGGTCATAGAACACCCAATATATTATGGCACCTCAGGAATTGAAATTTTTATGGTCAACATGGAGGAAAATATAGTGGAGGATCAAAGGATCTCAATGTTGGATTTATCCCTCCAAGACACCCCTACCAGATGGTGGGCTAATCACAAATCCTTAGTCATAAATTGGGAAGATGTGTGTTAGCACTTTGTAAAATTTTTTGACTGATAAAAAAACCGACAAAGGTAACCTACAAACCAACTTTAGAGCTAGGTACTATCCTGGTCATCTCAGAGAGGGCTCTCTCGTGTCACTTGGTGTTTCTTTGACAATCAACGGTTAGGTTTTGTTGTTTTTGGGGGGGTTTATAGGTTTTATGGAAAGGAAGGGGAGGGACACTCAGGGATATGGAGTCGAATTTATGAAATCGGATAGAAACAATGACTAGTCGGTAGAACTCTTTAGAGGATAAAGGCTAAATGAGGTGATGAATCTGAGTTATAAATTGTAATTTGCAGAGTGTCAGAATAAAGGGGAAAACAAGTAACTGCATCCTAATGAAATGAATTCTGGATTAGTTAGGAAGAAACTTAACACAATTTAAATTTCTTAAGCCAAGAGCATCATAAGATGAATTCTGGGCCTTTAAACTATCCAATTTAAATAGAAGGTATTGCTAATGGAATAAAAAAATGGGAAATACATACAAAGAGAGAAGACAAAACTCATATCACCACCACTAGAATATTTTCATGGAGACTTCAAAGACTTGTGCATATGTATTCTATTCAGTTTCAGATAATTACATTCAAGTTCAAACAACTAACTCGTGCCCTTGCACTTCTACCAACCCTTAATACATTTGGAACTCCTAATATTTATACAATTTCGAGTTCCTTCAGTTTAAAACCGATTACAATTCTTGAAATGAAACATTTCAGTTTCTGAAATGGATTACAATAATTACAAATGATAGTTTTCGGTATTGGAACCGATTACAATGATTAACAATAAAATGTTTGAAGATATGGCTTCTAAATCCTCTGACGCTTCAACTCCTTTCTTTGTTACTTGTTCTTTTCTGGTCTTCTTCATGATATTCCATCTTCAGTGACACCTGGACATCATTTACTGGCTCCTGGAAAAATGCACTTTCTCTTACCTAGCCGTACTATATCGTTCCATTGCAAGTCGGAAGGGATATCATAATCCATCATTTCTTTAATCGGGATATCCAAGTCAATGCAAGAGGCATATGTCATGACTAGTATTCCCACTTTCATTGCTTTGAATTGATTTAGAATCTCAAAATCTATAATCAAATGTTCAACCAGGGTTTCTCCTTTCAGGTTTTCCTACAGGGATTCAAACATGGAGTGGTCCATTCGGCACTGAGTGAGGCGAGTGTTATATTCTTCTTGATCATATAATTTTCCTTTTCCATCCCAAAATGGTGGGAGGCCTTTAATAAACAATTCTTCGAACAAATCCTTGAATTCTTGAACACTTTGCTCGATCTGTGTTGCCTTTGTTTGGATTGATTTCAACAGGTTATGTTTAGTAATAACACTCCTGGCCCAGATGATCAATGTAGTTCTATATTTTACTCCAATGGTCTGAAGTTCTGCAGTAGGGATGCATTTGAGCAGGTTTATGGCATTTTTGGCCCACTCTGATGTTTTCTTTGCTAAAGTCTCATTTACAACAGTGCACCTACTTCTGGCTTTGATGGAAATGTTGTCTTTATCATTTATTAAATTCAAATACACTATGAACTTGGCAATGTCAGTAGCTATAGAATCCTATATGATGTGGTTGGATCCCTGCAACAATATTTTTCCCCTTAATCTTATTTTCATCTTTTCTATCCTTTCCTACAAGGCTTTATTTTCCTTTTGAAATTGAGCCATTTTTTCATCTTTTGTTTTCATTTCCCACTTTAATTTGTGTATGCTTCCTTTTAGCCCTTTGATTTCTCCTTCTTTCATTATAACTTGTGACATAGCCTGGACAAGCCCTTCAGTGTTTAGCCCTTCTTCTGTACTATAAGGTACAACTATATCTCTGTTCAGCAACTCTATTTTCTCTTATGACCATTTCACTTTTTCTTTCTCTAGTTGCAACACTTTATATTTGTATTCCAATGCCTCTTGATGAAACTCTTCCTTATCTTGTTCTAGATAATCCAGTTTTGTTGTTAGTGGATTCTTTGTGGCATACATTTTTAGTTTCTTCTTCAAGCTCTGAATTAATTTGTCTTTTTCAGATAATGAGGTTTCCACCCCTTAGGGACCTTCAGATTCCAATATTTTGACCTGAGTCTGCCATGATCTTCTAGATGCATTTTCCTGCCTTAATTGTTCTTCCAATTTCATCATATGGGATGACAGTTTTGAGTTCTTCAAGCTTAAAATTAAGTATAACATGTCACTCGTATGTCTATGGAATTTGACCTTGTTTGGAGAAATGATGTTTTCATACCTTATCTTGATATCAGACACTTTGTTTTCATCTACAACTACTATATTAAATGTCCTCTTCTCAATATCTCTCACTGTGAACAAAGAAGATTTATGCTGGGAAATTTTTTCTACCTCAGGGATTAAATCCCTCATCTCACTCAGAGAAATATTTCACTTCTCAACATATTTTTTTTCCAAATCTTCTTTAGATTGATAAGCTACCCCAGATGTCTTATTAAAGATGTGTTTTTTGTTGCTAAAGGTTCTTGAGTTTCCTTCACTTTGGAGCTTTCTTTCCTTTTCAACTTATACAGTGTTAGTGACACTCTCCACCATATACATATTTACTTGTTCTCTAGGCTCTTCCTCCTCCAAATTTAAAATCTCTGGAGACTGTGTAATCTTCATATTCTTAGGAGCAGTCTATTGATCACTGGTGCCCATGGCCTTTGAACTGCTTCTCTTGATGTAAGCACTTACCTTGGGGACTTTGATTATCATTCTCTAAGGAGCTTGTTATGTATGGATTTGTTTCAGAGTTTCCTCTACTTTCTGCATTTTAGTTGGTTGTAATACTGCTTCCATATCAACACATACTTCTAGGTTTTCCGATTTATCAAACCCCTCAACATGTTCATGCTCATAAGGGGCTTGTTTTTTCATCAATATTCTCTTGGATATGATTTGGTTTGGGTCACATCTTCTCCCCTGTAGCTGTGCAAAACCAAACTCTTTGATATTTTCTTGAATATGAGATAAACAAGATCTGACTTTGAAAATAAAAGGGCCAATGATAAAAGGGAACTTGAGGTTGGAAGCTTTGTTTAATTTCAGGAAATGCTCTATCTCAGGTATAATTCTATGCCTAATGAATTCAAGGGAAAATTCTTTGGGGGTAAAAAAATAGGCAGTAGATAGGGGGATTCATGACAACCATAAAACTAGATCACTGTTGAATGCATGAGTAGTACCCATTCCCCCACTTTGTTTTTTTGGATTTGGCTGTAGATAGCTCCTGATGTCATCCAGAACTCTAGTTAAGTTGGTGTTGAATATTAAACTGTAAACCATGGACATGACTTTGTTGATGACAATGAGCAATGTAATCCTTTTACGTTCAGTTTATATGAATGTGTCTTCAAGAAATTCTCTCGTATTGGTCTCTATGAAAATCTTCAACAGATAGGTGTAGTATCTAAAATGCCTTAGAGAACTGAAATTTACCAGTTGCTTATGGATATTATCAGCTATGAATCGATCAAAATTGATACGGACTGACAACCCATACTCTGACATAAAAAAAGGTCAACAGGAAACCGAGCATGACTTCGACTACATATTTTTCATTATCCATACCTAAAACCTGACTCAAAAGGGAACATACCCATTGGACTTCAATAACCATTATACCCACATTTATTGGAAAAGAGAGACTCTCTGAAAAATGTTATGTTTTGACAATTGTCTGCAAGAACAGATCTTTGACTTATGATGGACACTCTCTGTATAACCTAATTAACTTTTCTTCATTGAAAGGTTTATACACTGTAGAGAAAGACTCTGGTATACTCAACGAATCTTGAATTGACATACTCTCTACCCTACACATGACCTGATAACCTTGTTTATTCACGATGACCTTTTATTCATGAGAATAATGTTTGGCACACCAACCTATAAATTCAGGAAAGGGAAAGCGACTTCTACAACATACAGGACTATGGAGGCCTGGACAGCTTCAGGGAATGGTATAGACCTTCGTACATTATCAGACAAGTTTCTTCTGGACACAAAGATGGGTGAAATGGTGATTTCAGTGTCGAAACGCCTGTATCTCAATCAATTAGGTATTCTTCATTCGACACAGTGTCTTTCTCTATCACTGAGTTTATGATATGGTCCATGCAGGCGATGAAAAATACCTGGATATGAGCAGAAATGACGTGAACTTTGTGTATTGTTGAGCTACAGTCGAACAAGGGTGGTCGCACCAACTTTCAAACGTTCAAGTATTTTGAAAAATAATAAAATAAATAACAAATACCATCACTAGTACATATTGTAAAAATTTTGACGTTTTATTTGCGGCGTTATGGACAAAATTGTCCATATTGTCGCAAAATAGAGGAAATTTATAAAAAAAAAAAATCATGTTGTCTGATAACATCAGTCTTGCCACGTTGATGTCTCTCTTGCCACGTTAACATCGGTCTTGTCAGGTTAACGTCGCTCTTGCCATGTTTTCCACTAGAACGTCTCTCTTGCCATGTTTGTGAAGATGTATGTCACAATTGCGACGTTTTGGAAACTAGGTTTTCCCCTCCAACGGTCACCTTAGTATGTTCACCAAGTCAAAATACCAACGGTCACTTAGGACTTTTTTACGTCGAAATTGCGATGTTACAAAATCTATAAATATGTTTCATTTGACGGATGTTGTGACAAGTTTGTTATAATAACGACGCTTCAAAAATGGTTTGCAGGTCTTCTCGGTGAACAAAAAATAGATATTTGTTTCAATATAAGTCTGTGGGGAAGAATATTAGAAAACATTAGAGCTGGGAAAAGAATTAAAGAGGGTGAAAAGGGTGACGGTAAATGTTATTTCCCTTGCAAAAATTGTTGTACTAGACGTCTCGAATGTGAATGTGAATGTGAATGGCCAGTCCCAAGGGATCATGTCAGCAACACTGTAAAATATATGCAGGGCAATATAATATAACATAATATTATATTGCAACTGACCAATCAATATAAAATATATGGAGGGTAAATACCTCCCGCATCTACCATAATATTAACAGAAATAAAGACTTTAAAATACTCTTGGTTTCCTCTCCTCCTAACATAGTTTTATGTGGAAAAATAGTATTAGGTTTATACTTCTCCACTACCCTCTTGAGGGTTGACAGATCCAAAGCCACGAATGTTGAGCGAATTAAAAATATTTTTTTACCACTTAGAGAGGCCTTCCCTACTCCAAGGGCCCAATGATTTTTGATTTTTTACCTTCTCAAATTTCTTATTAACTTTCTACTAGGCTAGGGTGAGGAAGGACCTCCTTCCTTGAATTAATTTAGTTGAATAATGTGTTGGGACAACTTCCAACACCTCCTCAATTACAACTTGACCTCCTTCATGCTTCATCACCATTTATATGAAGTGATACTTATTATTAGTGCTAGGTATATAATCAACGCCATAATTTTTAGAAGAGTTCAAACTACTAGAATAAAAAACAATGCTCTCATCTATAAATATGTTTCATTTGACGGATGTTGTGACAAGTTTGCTATAATAACAACACTTCAAAAAGGGTTTGCGGGTCTTCTCAGCGAACAAAAAACAAATATTTGTTTTAGTATAAGTCTGTGGGGAAGAATGTCAAAAAAAATTAGAGATGGGAAAAGAATTAAAGAGGGTGAGAAGGGTGATGGTAAATGTTATTGCCCTTGCAAAAATTGTTGTACTAGACGTCCCGAATGTGAATGTGAATGTGAATGTCTAGTCCCAAGGGATCATGGCAGCAACGCTGTAAAATATATTTAGGGAAATATAATATAACATAATATTATATTGCAACTGACCGATCAATATAAAATATATGCAAGGTAAATACCTCCCGCATCTACCATAATATTAACAGAAATAAAGACTTTAAAATACTCTTGGTTTCCTCTCCTCCTAACA
Source organism: Picea mariana (assembly GCA_032191745.1). Lineage (NCBI taxonomy): Eukaryota > Viridiplantae > Streptophyta > Pinopsida > Pinales > Pinaceae > Picea > Picea mariana. The sequence continues at coordinate 232,007 of JASDQU010105286.1, forward strand.
TAGTTTTATGTGGAAAAATAGTATTAGGTTTATACTT
>JASDQU010105287.1:6315-18113 GCA_032191745.1 Picea mariana
CATTTGTTCATTGCTTATTTAGTCTGCAATTATTGGATGATAATGATTCATTGATATAACACTTAGATTATATGGTTAAAAGGGATTAAATTGCTCTATTACTGATTCACCCCCCCTCTCAGTAATCCAACACTCCATTCTCTTTAAATAGTGTAATGTTCCAAATTCTTAATATATCAAAATAAACCAGAAGTACACACCATGTACACAGTGTGAGCGTGGAGCACAACTCCAAGATAGATAAGTTATGCAATAACTCCTTAAATAATACGAGAACCTCCTCCAAATAACCAAACACATTCATACATCACAATTCACATGTCTACAATAATGCATACATGATCTCTATATATACCACTTCACACCTACACATGAGGCCCCTTTACTATTAGGCTGACCCTTTTACATATATATTTACACATTACATGTACATTTAGCCATGTACATCCCCCCCATTGGGATCACATTGTATACATTTAACCTTATATATTCCCCCTTTGGGTCATAACATAGTACCCTCCTTCAAAAATCGTTATCCTCAAAGATTTGAAATTAAAGGCTTCACATGTGATGAAACCAAGTAATAGTATTTTATTATGTTCTTAATTTATTATTTCCATTGATGATGATACATCCATCCAAAATTAATTAATTTTGTTTGTAATCCTTGGTGGTTAGTTGTTGCATAATTTTCTTTCCCTTTATTCAATGTATTGTCATTGAAGCTTCTCCAATTTGTAGTAGATATTGGTCTATGATAATATCTTGTTGAATAATGGTTTTGTGATGCCTTATTCCATGAATATTGATGAGTATTTTATTAAGGTATTTTTCTCTCATGACCTTGGGTCAAGTCACAACAGAGTAAGACCGAATTTGAAACACATAACCTACCCTCACAAACAAGCATGGAAACAAGAAATAACTACCTTTTACTAGGAGAGAGAAGAGAAGAAGAAAGGAGAAGACTTGCACCTTAAACCCTTTGTTTGGTGTCAATCCCTGCTCCTACTTCTTGAAGCTCTGCTGGTCTCTGCTAGAACCAGTTTGCAATAGGAAACCAAGATAATGTTGCAACAAGGTAGTTATAGGTTCAAGTAGCATATATCAAGTGTATAAATCAAAGCATATATGAAAAATAACAACATATAACATTGAAATGAACACAATATAGGAGGGAAAGATAAATCTTCTATTGTTAACAATATGTGAAGGTTGGTTACAACCTGATTCAATATATGGCATTGCTTCGGAGAAAACCGTCTGGGTTCCTCCACAAGACCTTTGAGCATAAACTCAATAGCGAGGTTCTTCCTCAAATAATACAATAAGGATAGGAACACACCTTATGTCTATATGGGAGAGGAAGAAAAACTATAAAAGGAGTTTCTAGGTCAGGGGATGCTACTAATATAGGAGCATCACTATCAAATCAAGAAAAGCGAAGGTGGAAGCAAAATCGACACCTTAGCGCATTGAAAGAACCAAAGCCGACTCTTAACCAACTTGGTAGCAGTGTGGAGATTTTGAATTTCATGTTAATTAAATTAGTGTATGTAAAGTCGGGCCACCGTTCGAAATGACGGATCAAATGTAAATTCTTACACGACTGTAAAATATTACAGGTGTAGGATATTTGCCCTGATTAGTCATTAGGTTGCATTTGATTAAGTGAGTAGGTAACCGCTAGAGTAGAAGGTGATAGAACTTAGATAAGATAGAGAGGAGCTGAGAAGCGGTCTCGGTTAGACAAGTTTTCATTGTATTGCTTGTAAAAGGATAGTACCTATAATTGCTATTTCTTTTTTCAAAAATGAATAGAACAGAGGAAATTTATCCAATGGTACTGTGTCAATACTTTTTCATAGTTTCATTGTTATGATGAGTTTGTGAATGTATGAAGTTCATGGTGAATGAGTAATTGAATAAGTCTCTAAGTATTTCTCTTATGTAAGTTGTGCAAGGAGTGCATATTGAATGCAAGGAGCGTGTGTGAGAGAGTCATTTTTTACTCGAAGCTCAAAAGAGATAGCGTGGGGATTTTGTATGCAGAGTGTGCATATTAAGCACAAGGAGTGCACATAGAGGCAAACTTATTCTAAGTTCAAAATCTCAGAAGGTCGAGCACAGAGTGTGCCAGGAGGGCATCATAAAGTCTTTTGAAAGATGAAAAAGGGTTGAATCCCTTGGAGATTGAGTAAGTTAAAATCTCAGGGAGGAATAGCACAAGTTTTCATGCAGGAGCATAAGTGTGCGCCAAGGTGAAGTCAAATTTCATTGACAAAAGCTCAAGAGGGAAAACACCGCTGAGACCTTTGAAACAATTGAAATATTTCAAGTCGAGAAAGAATTCAATCTCAAAAGGGTTGACGCCAAGTTATTTGGCAAGAATATATTGAGAACTTAGACAGACGGTAGAGACTCTTAGAGGGAGGAGTGCCGATAGTCATGTGTCATTGGATCCAGTAAACCTGTAAGGAGGATAAGGGCGAGAATCAGTCAACACTTGAAATCTTAGGAGAGATAGAGAGTCGTTGAGCTAGGAGAAGATTGAATTGTTGATTTCTTTCATGGGAAGGAGACCTCGAAAAATTGAGAATCAAGAATATGGAGAATGGAGGAGACTAATTACCAAAGTCATGAAACGTGAAGTACCAATTCACGAGAAAGGATCTGGACAGTTGAGTCACGGGAAATCTCAGACCATTGATCTGAGGTGATTGAAGTCGAGAGTTTGGACTTCAGAAGAGGGGAGGAGAGACAACTCACGAATTCACAAATTGCGAAGTCTTGTAGTGCTCGGAGGAGTGGCCTCAGGTCATAGCGAAAGGTTATATTGAGGAAGAATAGGAGAAGGAGATAGCGCTTGCTAGATCCCTAATTTGGAGTTTGGGAGTTCAGAAGGCATAGATTCGGGCTGACTCATATACAATTACCCAACATGCGAAGTCACGAAGTTCCTTTTGGTTAAGCGCGTGGTCACAACCAGTGGTCACATGGAGAAGGCTTGCGCCTAGTGTTAATTCAAACAAGGGAGTTTTATAAAGACCTGTGAATTGTTTCTCGGAGGTTTGAGCAAAGAATCGAAGAGATTTTTTCATCTCAGAATTGTGAACGATCCTATACCAGGAGGTCGCACAACCCTTGGAGAGAAAGGGGGTTTGCATCAAGTGGTATCAGAGCCTGAAAAAAAAACCTTGAAGTTGTACTCAGTGTATAGGAACAGTTAAAGTGATGACGTCGAGTGTACATACAAGACCACCTATAGCAAACCGTGTTGTAGGAAGAGAAATGAGAGAGCTTCGCGCAAGGTTGGAAGTGATGGAAGCAATACAAAGAAGAACACATGTCATTGAAGACATCAGTGATCCAGAAATCGAAGAAAAAGAAGTTGAATAAGCTGCAGGGGAAGATGTGGCTGAAGAATGCTTCTTGAAAGATATTGTGAAGTTGGGAGCTAGAGAAAATATGGACGTCCCAATGTATGAAGGTAACTTGGATGTTGAATAGATATTGGAGTGGATAAGGTCCATGGACAAGTATTTCAACTATGAAGATGTTGATGAAGGAAGGAAGGTGAGACATGTTGTCACCAGATTAAAGGGACATGCAAAACTATGGTGGGATCAACTGTAGGTAGAGAGGAGGAGTAAAGGAAAACAAAAGATAAATAATTGGGATAGGATGGTAGCCAATCTGAAGGCTAAGTTCATACCTAAGAATCACTAGATTAATCTATTCAGAAAGTTTCAGAACTTGAGACAGAGGGGTATGACAGTGAAAGAGTATATAGAGGAATTTTGTAGACTGAATATTAGGACTGGACAAAGGGAGAAGAATGATGAAAAAATTGCCAGGTATATAAATGGCTTGAGGTATGAAATTCAGGATGCGATTAACATGATGACTATGAGGACAGTGAAAGATGCTTATCTGATTGCACTGAAGGCAGAAAAAAATTTGGCCAGAAACCAGAGTTAGCAAAACAAAAGCAGAGGCTCAAATAGAGGTAAGGGAATCATCTATGATAAGGAACCGAAAACCAAGGATGAGATTGAGAAATCATATGGTCACTTTGAAAGAGGATGAAGTTCCTGAATAAGACCGTTTGGTGGGAGAAATTCATTTCCTCAAGGAAGAGGAAGAGGAAGAGGTAGAGGAGGTGGAGTTAAATGTTATGCCTATGGAAAGACAAGGCACATGTCTTGGGAATGCCCAGAGAGGAAGAAAGAAGGAGGAGGAGAATCACACTTTTTTGAAGCCCAAAAGAATGTGGAAGCAGAAGAAATAGAAGGAGGAAAGAACCTTATGATGCGGAAATTTATTGTAAAGCCAGAGAAGGAAATAGAAGGCTCAGTTCAGCGAACGAGGTTGTTCATGACTTCTTGTAAAACAAAAGACAAAGTTTCCAAAATGATTATAGACAGTGGGAGAACTGATAATTTAGTATCTATAGAAATGGTGGAGAAACTGGAGTTGGAGACAAATGCACACCCAATTTCATATAAAATTTCGTGGTTGCAGAAATGACATCAAGTAATGGTAAGTCAACAATGAAAAGTTGAATTTAAAATAGGAGGCTATAAAGATGAGATTTTGTGTGATGTAATTCCTATGGATATTTGTCATATTTTGTTGGGAAGACCATGGCAGTTTGATATGGATGTCATTCATGATGGGAGGAAGAATACTTATACTTTGGAAAAAAATGGTAGAACCCACATGTTACTGCCAACATAAGATAAGAAAGAAAAGGAAGAAGCTAGCACAAGAATGCTTCTCATGAGTGGGAAGGAACTCTTGAAGGAGATCAAGAAAGATCAAGAAACACAATTTGTTGTAGTGAGGAAGTCGAGAGTTATCCTTACAAATACTTCCATGAATGATTTACCTGAAGAAATCCAAGAATTGTTAGAGAATTTTGTTGACATGGTAGTGGATGAGTTGCCTCACTCATTACCACCCATTAGAAGTATTAGCCACCATATTGACTTGATCCCAGGAGACAATTTACCAAATAAAGTAGTGTATAGGCTGACACCTTAAGTGTTAGAAAAACAGGACCGTGGAGCAATAAAATAAAACAAATGCAGAAACAAAACACAAAAGATACACAATACAATAGAGACATAGATTTACGTGGTTCACCTAGTGTGGGCTATGTCCACTAGAGAAATTTCCAGGTCCTTCATTTATTATTATCCAACATATGAAGGGATACAACCTACAACAAACCTGCTATAACTTCCTCTTCTTTCTCTCACAGTCTCCTATCTCAGAATACAATATTCATCATCAATCATAGCCGCAATACATTTCCCTCATAAAAGAGGGTTGCCTTCTAGGGGAAAAAACCTTAACATAATCTCTATCATTAGATTTGTGACCTTATAATGAACGGTCTAGATTTACAATGAAATTACAATATACATTTACAAGGTAATTTTTCCTTCGGGGGCTTCGCTCCCAAACCCCTCTGGGGGCCTACTTGCCCCCAAACCCCCTAGTTGAGGGGGATAGCCCCCCCAGACCCTGCAGAGGGCGTACCTCCCATCTACACTCCCCACGTGGAAGAGTGTAGATACTTCTAGGGTGTAAATACTTCATGGGGTATAAACATGGTTGAAAGTAAAAGACCTCTGAATCAGGAAGATAATCAGGCTCTACAACGAACATCGAGAGAATGAAGAAGTTAAGAATCAAGTTCAGGAGTTGTTGGATAAAGGTTTAGTCAGGGAAATTCTAAGCCCATGTGTAGTTCCAACTGTATTGAGTCCAAAGAAATATGGGGGATGGAGAATGTGTACAGATTCCAGAGCCATCAACAAGATAACCACCAGGTATAGATTTACTTTACCCAGGATGGATGATTTGATGGATTGTTTGAGTGGAGCAAGCTATTTTTCAAAAATAGACTTGAAGAGTGGATATCATTAGATAAGAATGAGAGAAGGAGATGAATGTAAAACAACATTCAAAACAAATGAAGGTTTGTTTGAATGGCTAGTCATGCCATTTGGATTGACAAATTCTCCAAGCACATTTATGAGGTTGATGAATGAAGTACTGAAGGACTTCATAGGTAAATTTGTTATTGTATATCTGGATGATATATTATTTTTTAGAAAAACAGAGGAAGAACATTTAAATCATTTGACATTAGTGATGAGGAGATTGCAACAAGAAAAGTTGTTAATAATCTTGAAGAAAAGTTCTTTTATGAAGACAAAGATCCTATATTTGGGTTTTGTGATCTATTTGAATGAATTGAAGATGGACCCAAAGAAGGTGAGAGCAATCAAAGAATGGTTGTCACCAAGGAGCATATTTAAGGTGAGAAGTTTCCATGGGTTAGCAAGTTTTTATAGAAAGTTTATCAGAAATTTTAGTGGTATATGTGCACCCATGATGGACACTGTGAAGAAGAAACACAAATATTTTAATTGGACATAGGAGGCTGAGAAAAGCTTCAAAGTGTTGAAAAAGAAGATAATAGAACAACCAATTTTGGTTTTACCCGATTTTGGAAAAAACATTTCAGGTAAGATGTGATGCAAGTGGAATAGCTATTGGAGTAGTTTTGAGTCAAGATAATAGGTCGGTTTCTTATTTGAAAATTTGAATGACGCTAAGGAGAAATATTCTACATATGACAAGGAGTTTTATGCAGTGTTTCAAGATTTGAAGAAATGGAGAAATTATTTAATTCCAAAAGAGTTTGTCTTGTATAGTGATAATCAAGCTTTGCAATTTATTACTAGGCAAGAGAAGTTGAATTAGAGGCATGCTAAGTGGGTAGAATTCATGCAGATTTTTACATTTATCATAAAATATATTTTTGGAAGTGCTAATAAAGTTGTAGATTCTTTGAGTAGGAGAAGTTTGGTTGTACAGGAATTCCAAGTGAAGACCTTAGGATTTGAGAACCTTAAGGAAATGTATCGGGAAGATCTAGATTTTAAGGAGGCTTACGAAGCATATGAAAATCCTTTGTTGAGGGATAGAAACTCATGGGAAGAATATTTGATCCAGAATGGATTGTTTTTTAAAGGAAGCCAATTGTGCATACCAAGATTCTCAATGAGAGATAATTTATTGAAATAAAAACATAGTAGAGGTTTAGCTGGATATTTTGGTCATGACAAAACATTTGCACAACTAAATAGTTTGTATTATTGGCTAGGTATGAGGGAAGATGTGAAGAAATTTGTTGATCGATGTAAGATTTGTCAACATCCAAAAGGAAAGAGACAAAACACTAGTTTGTATCAGCGATTTTCTATTCTAGAAAGGCCTTGGGATGCAATTAGTATGGATTTTGTATTAGGATTACCTAGAACCTAGAAGGGAAGTGATTCCATATTTTTTGTGGTCGATAGATTTTCTAAGATGACATATATACGTCATACCATGCCAGAAGAAAAATGAAGCTACACATATAGCCAATGTGTTTTTTTGATGTAGGAGCATCACTCAAACATCTTCAAGCACCAACCAGCCAGCACATCAAACATGCATTCAATGGAAGGAGAGAGGCGCAACCCTCTCGTTTTTCAAATTTTGAAAATGTATTAATTGTTGTAAGGTTGGTAGAGCCAAAGACATGCCTTCAAGCATGTTGTAGTTAATGACGCCTTTAATGGCTGATAGCATGGGGATCTAGATCCAATTCGGATTACATGGCCCATTCAATGTAATTCATTGTAATTAATGAGAGTTGGTGAGATGGAGGGAAGAGCTCGAGAAACCCCTCTTTGTAAAAAAATCTTCTTTTTGTTTTTCAATAGAGTAGACAATAGAGAAAGGGGAGAGAGATCGAAGAGTAAGAGAATAGGGAGAGTAGAGGAAGTCGTGACTCTGTTGCAGTCCGAGCTCACATTGTAAAGAGGCATCTCATATTAATACAATCATAGCAATTTTTCCTGCATATTGTTGTTCATGTGTTTGTGAGTTCATGAATGAATGCCTTTATGTGTTTATGATATGCTGTAGATGTGTGTTAGTTTGCATTTGCAGGTTACAGACATAAGTCATTGTTTATTAGGTTCTTTGATTTCAGGTCTAGTTCTTTGTGGCTTCATGCAAGAGGTTGCATGACAGAACACTGCGGGTTCTGTAAGCCAGTGTATAGAGTGCACTTCTGAATTTTGTGGAATTTGGACAGATTTGTGCTAGGAGGGCACACCTGAGGAAGTCATTGACTCAAGGAGGAAGCCTCAAGGTTGTTGAATACATTGGAGGTAAGACTGTGCAGAGGAAGGCACAGAGATAACAGAATCACTAAGGGTTTTGTGGAAGCTCTGTCAGTAGGGCATTGAGCAAGTGCAAGGAAGTGCATAGAAGGAACTCTATTCTAAGTTCAGAAGAAGGAGAAGTGTCGAGGAGGAAGACACTCATAGAGTTGTTAAATAATTTGTCGGTTCAGTAAGGAGTGTTTGAGCAGAAGGCTGCCAAGAGGGAATCAAATATCCATTTGAAGGAGGAGGAAAGGGTTGAATTCCTTAGAGGTTCAAGCATGAAAAGTTCAGGACGGATATCACAGTAGTGTGCAGTCACCCTGGAAGGAGTGCAGAGGTTGAGAAACCTCTTAAGGTTTCAGAGTGAATGAAGCTCAGGAGGGACAACGTTCCTAGAATGCAGGTGATATCCAGAGGAATTGAACTCATAGAGGAAGCAAAGGTTGAGGCCTTTGAAACTTTGAAAATCTTCCAAGGGGAAGGAAGAAGCACGTGCTCAAGGAGGAGCTATAGCTGTTGTTGGATCGACACTGGGAGGAAAGATCTGGACCATTGAATCTACATCTAGGCACATAGGAGGAGAGAGTGCAAGGAGGATATATTGGGGTCGTCAGATCTAGGCCAAAGGATCGATAGCCATCAGATCCAGAGGAAGGTGCACGAAGTTTAACCTCTGGGAGGTCACGCAGGAAAGGAGTCGTATGGATGGTGAGAGGCCTTCGTGAAGTAAGTGTCAAAGTTGCGAGAGTCATTGGATCTTGCAGATTTGCAGGGTGGTTAGAGGTCGATGAAACCCATCACCTAGGATTCGAGAATCAACGAGAGCCGTTGATCTCGTTTCAACCCATGTCATTGGAACAGAACCTTCGCGTTGTATTGCATATCGCAGTTCGAGGGTTGAAAGAACTTCTTCTCGACTATAGAAGTCATGAAGTGCCAAGCGTCAAGTCTCGTGCGAACATGTGGCACGTCTGTTAGGTGGGGACCACATGTTTGACAGGTGGGGCAAACATAGAGCGCACATAGAATATGGAAGTAGGTGACAAGTGGTGTACGCGTTTCACCTTGGAAGGAGCCAACCCATCGCAGACCTTTCATGTCTCGAGGTTTCGCAAAGGAGTAGCACAGAGGTTCAACACTCCAACTCGCGAAGTTGTAAGTTGTGAGTTGTGCTAAAGGAGTCAACCCATCGCTAACTCATTGTGCTTCAGGATTTCGTAAAGGAGGAGCACAAGGGCTCAACACTCCAACTCGCAAAGTTGCGAGTTGCGCGGGGTGCTAGAATTAGGCCCTAGCTGGTGGTTATGTGCAGAAGGCAATATCAAGGAGGGAGCCATACCTATATCGTCATCTTGGGTATCAGAGGTTTGTAAAAGAGGATTCAAGGGTCATCGACCCACAAACTCACTAGTTGCGAAAAGGTGCTTGCGTTAAGGCCTAGTTGTGGTCGCAAGGGGATGTGAGGCTCGCGCCTGGTGTTAAGTTGCGCAGGGCGGGTTTTCACGAAGGACATGTGGATTGGATTCGTGAGGTTCCAATAGGGATCCGAGGGAGCCACTTCGGCTCAATGAGAATTTAGAGCGATCCTGTGCCGATCACGGCCGAGTCTGCATCATTTTCAGAGAAGTTGTGATATTACATGGATTGCCCAGAGTATAGTCTCAGACATGGACACTAATTTTGTAGGACACTTTTGGAGGACTCTATGGAAGAGGCTGGGAAATAATTTATCTTTTAGTTCAACATATCACCCTCAGACAGACGAACAGACTGAAATGGTGAACATGAGTCTGGGAAATTTGATAAGAAGTTTAGTCACTGAACAAGGTCATCAGTGGGATCAGATTCTGGCATAGGCAGAATTTGCATTTAACAATTCAGCTAATAGAAGCATTGGAAAAAGTCCATTTGAGATAGTATATGGAAGATAACCAAGACGGATTGAAAAATTGAAAGATTTGAAACAATATGAATTCGGGAGCACTGGAGTAGAAGATTTTGCTACAAAAATGCAAAGACTTCATGATCAATTTAGGAGGAAGATACATGATAGTAATCAAAAGTATAAGGATAGAGTTGATTAGAAAAGAAGGGAAGTTCAATTTGAAGTGGGACACGAAATTTTAGCTCATTTGAGAAAGGAGAGGTTTCTGTTAAGCCCTAATATTGGCTCATTACCACTTAATTGGGTCATATTATATTAGTAATGCTATTTTATTTATGTCGGCTTTAGGCCATTAGTTGTAATTATACCTTCTAGTCCCCTATATATACCAAGGAGACATTTTCATTTTGAATCATCTTGTGCTTGAACATTTAAGTGGGGTAAAAGGAGGTTTCCCCCTCGAAGAGGCTTATTATCTGAAATTATCTCTTTTTTAATGCGTTGAGTACTTTTTCTGAGGTTTTTCTATGCTATATTAATGTTTGGTTCTTAACATATGGTATCAGAGCTCAAGGTCTTGGGGTTTCGTTGCTACATCTGAGACACCTTGGAATTTTTGCTATAACTTTTTTTCTACATTGTTTCAGAAGGAAGGACTTGGACGATATTTAGTAGACAGATCAAGGTACGTTGGGTTCAAAATTCAGCTCCTGAGGCCTTATACGTTCGAAGATACATCTTGTACAAGATAGGGTTATGGAATCATCATGAACTGAGTCATTGCGGAATTGTCGCTATAAAAAAATTTCTGTAACATTTCAGACCTTGAAATCTGGAGGATATTTACATAAATTAGAAACTTATCTGTGATAAAAATTTCAACTTCTGGTTCATCTTAAATTTGTAGATACACCTTGTGTAAGATAGGGTATTTGACTAGTCCTATTGACTAGTCTCAAGAAGGTGTTCCAGGTAAAAAAATCATAACTTCTTCCTAGAGTATCCAAATTGAGTGGGACTAGTTTCATTGGATCATGGACAGTCTGTAGTATTCCTGGTGTGAGTTTCAAAATATTATATCAATCATTTTGGGCGAGGCATGCTATACAAGTGAGATCTCCTGGAAAGGCCAAAAATCTGCAAGTTGTGGGGAAGTTACCGTAAATTCCACTTGGCACATCCAATTTTGATCATACCTGTGGCATTGCAGAGAAGAAATATCATAGAACTACATAATATAAATTTTCATACCCAGAAGGGCCGCAACTTGGGAGATACAACAGAAGAAATATTGTCTAGCAGAACCACCTCAAAANAAAAGAAGATAGTAACAAAATATGAACTACAAGAGATGATGGATTCAATAGAAGCTAAGTTGGATACTAAGATGGATGGTTTAACAACGGAGATCATGGAAGTACTGAAAAATTTCATAACAGAGAAGACACCTGAAAGGGAAAATGCATTCCATGAAATTCATGATGAGGACACAAGGAAGGTGAATAAAGAATGGAGAAACTCCAACTTTGGTTTGAACACCAACCATGTTCCTAGGATTGATATGAGGAAGTTTGATGGCAAGGACCCAATCACATGGATACTTCAGATGGAGCAATTCTTTGATCTCCATAATGTGCCACATACACAAAAGGTACGAATTGCTTCTTTATATTTAG
>JASDQU010105287.1:32517-44334 GCA_032191745.1 Picea mariana
ATGATGAAGTAACCAGGGATTCCATTTGGGCAGGTTAGAAAAATGAGGAGAAGGAGGATGTGGTTCATTCTTGACATTACGTAAGACTATTGGGACTCCCATCCCTAAAGGGTGAAAACATCATGAGTGTCAAAATGACCAGGGGAACTATGAATAGGACAACTCATGTGGGGGAGAGTGATACCAGGTGACAGTACCGAAATGCAGTGAAGGTGATTGTACTGCATATTCGTATATAGGGATCCTAGAGGCAAAGATCGAAGGGTGTGACTGGGAGATGCATTTTTATATTTAGAGGGAATGACTACATGCCAGTGTCGATAATATACCTGAAAGGATACTTTTGAGGTGTAATGATCAAGTACCTTCACACATGAAAACAGAATACCCGACGTGAACAATATCTGAAGAGAAAGATCATATAGCAAATATTCAATAATGTAAGCATGTGTACCTGAGTGAAATATGAGAAAAATGCCCCCTGGGGGCTGAGGATGGAAAGTGACCTAGGAAATGGAATGGTGTCGCTGACGGGGTTCTAACCCATTGGCAAGAGACAAATCGAAAAACGGATGCCCAAAGCTCCTGGAATTGAGTCTGGAAGTTTTGCAAAATGGACTATATATAGTTGTAGGGCCCACAATGCCACCTCATTTGTACTTGTTGTCGTAGTGAGTGGATGGACGATTTGAGAGGAGATTTGGAGATTCCGGGTGATCGAGGTAGTTGTTCCAGGATCCATGAGTGTCAGGTTAGTCATCGTATCCTCTTGCATAGGACTTAGGGTTTTGTTTTTTGGGAAGGGTTGTACGGGGGTCGTACAGGGGTTTTAGTGAGTGTGGGCCCCTTAGTGCGTGGGCGATCAAAGTATTCTAGTACATGTTTGCGCGGCTGTATCATTGACAACCATGCACGGGGGCACCCAAGTGAGGAAAATAAGTACGCATGGGATGCACGCATGTGTGAATCACAGCTGCGCATGCGTGCGCGGCTGTGGTCTAGACAGTTGCGCATATGTGCGCAATTGTGTGATGAACAGTTGCGCCCAAAGGTGCATCTATTTATGTGACAGGGGCACATGTGTGTGCCCTTGTATTGCTAACAGGCACATGTGTGTGTGATTGGGGGATGGAAATGCATTCATATGTGCACGCCTGTGGGGAAAACAACCGTGCCCTTGAGTTAAAGCTGAAAAGTGTAAAAACTTGACTTTTTTGGATTGTTTAGATTTTTTTAATGGGTTGTGATGGCTGATCAAGTTTTTCTCATGTGGATGCAGGTGACCACTGTGACGATGTCAATGCATTGGAGAGAGAGGGATTGGTCACATCTACGGGAGGAAGTGACCAATGAGGAGCCGACAGTCCGTGATACTTTGGCAGCTTGTGGGCTGCTGAAGTTCTTTGAGTGCCCCCTAATACGGGACCGGTAGTACCTCTTGCAGTTCTTGATTTGGATGTGGAGTCCGGATTTGCATTGTTTTATGGTGCAAGGTGAGAAGTTGGCCTTCACTACAGTGGAGGATGTATATTTTCTGACTGGGCTCCCTTTTCAGGGAACTACCTTACCAACGGAGCTCGTAGTACCTGGGGATGGGAAGCTAGTTGTCTTAGGACGAAGGTACTATATGAGGGAGAACTTCATGTTGGGATCCGTGGTGAGTATTGGGGCAATGGATGCCCTTGTGCATCATTGTGTGGTAGCTATGGTTGTGAGAGTATATGGGTCCCTCACGACTCAACGGATCAGTGGCGGTCAGCCGACGATTATAGAGAGGGCACTGGCAGGTGCGAATTTTTCCTTGCACTTGATGCTGCATGCCAAGATGTTAGGGCAGATAGACAGGCGTCGAGCTATAGACTTAGAGGATTTTACCTTTGGGTCCATCTTGGTGGCATGGTTTCTGGAGAGGGTGCTTATGTTGCGCCAGAGAGTGTTGTTGGGCACACCTGGTGTGTGAGATCCGTGACTGAGGAAGTAGGTGGTGATTTTGATTCGTCATGGGGGTGGGGAGGGTGGCCAGTATTTCACGGCCGAGACTGCATAGGTGTGGTGTCAGATTCCATAGATCATATTGCAATACCCATATTTCGGGGTGGACTTCCGGGATGATTCGGAGATGGTGTTACCTACAAGAGAGGTGTTCGACCACAGAGGTATGATGTGATATTTTGATTTTTTAGATAGTATGGCATGTATATTTTTATGTATGGGTGGATTTTGATACTATCATTTGTTTGTTATATGTGCAAATGTGGGGCCTCGTGGGTGTGAGATTGAGATGTTTAGATCACCAGCTCGTCAGGGGCCAGTGAGACCTCTACAAGGAGGGCCGCAGGCAGGAGAGAGGCGATGACGGGAGGATGTTGAGGCAAGACCCGTTGATGAGGAGAGAGCGACTAGGAGATGTCACTTTTATGACATTGGTGCAGGGTTGTCACATGCTCCTCCAGCCGAGGCCGAGGGAGAGGTTGAGGATATTCACTGCCGCTTGAAGGCGGTGCTATAGGGAGTGCCTGAGGGCATGTGGTCACAGATCCAAGACAAGGGAGTCCTAGAGCAGTGCGTGGGTGTTCCGTTGGTGTGGCGGATCGTGGTCCAAAGAGAAGCAGTAGTAGGTGCTGCAATGATTGGGCGGCTGCCCCCAGGTCCAGAGGGACCGATAGCTGGTGGGGTACCACCTCCTGAGAGAGGGCCAGGTGGTGGTGCTCTAGAGGCACCATGAGTATCTCTATATGTATTTTGTATTTTTGGGTATTTATATAGGCTTGTGATCCTACTTGGTGTAGTGAAACTAGTTTTGTATCGATAGGGGCAAGGTGGTGCACCGACCTACTGATGTTGTATATGTACTATATTTTTTGTAAACATTTTGATGGCACATTTGACCGATATATATATATATATATATATATATAATATATATATATATATATATATATACATTTTGGGATCATTGTGATGTTCACATGCGTTTTATGTTTTCGTTGATGATGTCTAATTTATATGTTGTAACAGATTATTGATGTTTGATGTATGCGTATTGGTAGCTTGATGTGATAAATGACAATCTAACACTAGGTTAGCCATGTTATTTGCTATTTGATTAAGTTGTCTTGGAATATGTGTAAATGTAATAAAATCAAAATTTCGAGATAAAAGTATAACTTGCAGGTATTTGTGAAAGAGGCAAGGATCGTGGACATGGTACACATTGTTGAGTTGGAGGACAACTAGTTGGGAATCAAGTAAAACGCTAAGGTGACGATTATGGTGATGGATAGCCTCAGTGAGGAGACCAATGACGACGATGTATTATGCTTGATTGTTGGTTTCCGAGCCCAAACATATGCTGCTGGAGTGGAGCAGTTCATGTGAGGGTGAATAGAGGGCCCAAGCAGCCGAAGCGAGATTCTGTGTCCAACGGCTAGCTGCATCGACGTAACCGATGTGGTAGGCCGATGGAGGAGGCATCTGTCAATAACACAAATGGTAGGTTAGAATCAAGGTGTGTGGAAAGAAGATTAAAAACTCTAAAAAAGTGTATGAAAAAGAAAATCCTAGTGTAGAATGGCTACGCTTAGGCATAAAATTTATTTAAGTACAACCCGTTGATGGCTTATTTGAGAGGGTGGCCTTCAGGGGAGAGGATAGGATGTATCCACCTTTAGTGAGGCAATGTTGGATGATGCAAGGTCCATGCCAAAGTGACTCAAATTTTCCATGGTCGAGGGTGTTGTGAGCGATATTGTAAACAAGGATGAGGTCACCTTCGTTGAATGAGCGAAGGTTGACATGGCGATCATAGGCGACCTTTGACCATTTTTTGGCTGCCTCAATTGTTATGTAATGAAGATCAACGATCCTCATCCAAGGACTCTAAGTTCAGCAAACACTGCTCTATTGGAGCAGTGTCGGGTAATATCTCAATAGAGGTGCATAAGGTAGGAATTTCGCACTCGATGGGAAGAGTGGCCTCGACCTCGTGGACTAGATGAAATGGTGTGAAACCACTGGCAGTTTTAACTGTCGTGCGATAAGCCCATAGTGTGGAAAATAATACCTGATGCCAATTGGTCTTATGTTTGTTAACCGTGCGTTGCAACATGGTTTTGAGGACCTTGTTGACTACTTCGACCTATCCATTTGACTGAGGGTAGTGTGGGGAGGAGAACTCGTGCGAGGAGCCTAACCAGGATGAGACTTTGACAAAAATCTTATTCTCGAAATGTTTCCCGTGATCAGAGACTAGTTGTAGTGGTAATCCAAAGTAGGAAATGATGTGGTTAAAGAAAAAATGTGTTGCACTGTCAGCAATGTTATTGAAGGTAGGCATGGATTCATCCCACTTGGTGAAGTAATTTACTGTGACGACGATGTATTTGTGTCCATTGTTGGATGGAGGGTTGCAAGTCATGGAGTCTATGCCCCATTTGCAAAAGGGGTTGGCAGTAATGACTGGGTGTAGAAGAGCAGGTGGTTCTTGTGCTTTGTTGGCATAAAGCTATCATTTGTTGCATCGCCTCACAACGTGGATGCAATTGTAAAACAATGTAGGCCAAAAGTAACTGGCACAAATGATTTTCTAAGTGGTGGACATCCCAAAGAGGTGGCCCTTGCAAGCGCCACTATGGCAGTCATTCAAGACTCGATTGACTTCGTCAATAGTCAAGCGTCAATGGAGTACAGTGTCAACCCCTCACCGATATAAGACATCACTGATAAGTAAGTAGCATGGGGTTTGATGACGAATACGTCGACGATCGTCTCGGGAGAGATGGTTTCTGAATTTCTGCATTCACAGGTAGACGAGGAGATCATCGTACCAAGGATCATTTGAAGGGATGTAAAAAATATATTCGTTGGGGAAATCGGTATTGACGAGGGTACTGGTAGTATTGGAGGGAAAATCTGTGATGAGTTCGACGAGGATGAGGGATTTCTTTCTCTTAGGTGTTGAAAATTTGAGGTCGTACTCCTGAAGGATGATGATCCATCGGGCAAATTTACTGTTAATTTGCCAATGACTGAGAAAGTATTGCATGGGGTTGGAATTTGCAACGACTTTGGTAGTTCGAAGCAGCGCAGTTTCTGAATGGAAAGGACAATGACAAGGGCTAGTTTCTCTTCATGATTGTATTTCAAGGGTGTCCCTGAAAGGTTTTTACTAATGTAGTAAATGACATGCCCACGATCATCATCCCCTATTTGGACGAGAACTCCTGCTATTGAGACGGTTGAGGCTGATATGTAGAGAATATAGTCGTGGTTATATTCAGGTGGACTAATCAAAGGGGCATTGGAGAGTGTTTCTTTAAGGTCATCGAACGCGGTTTGGTCATGCTCATCCTAGTGGAATGGGATGTCATGGCGCAACAAGTGAAGGAAGCCGTGTGCATGAGTAGCGTAATCTGGGACAAAGCACTGCAAGAAGTTAGCTTTGCCTTGTAGGCTTTGTAGTTGGCGTAAATTGCGAGGAGGTGGAATTTATGTGATGGCTTGGAATTTGAGGGGGTCTACGATAATTCCACATTGGGAAATGATGAACCCAAGGAGGCGTCCAACAGTTACGTAGAATATGCACTTGAGGGGGCTTAAGCGGATGTTGTACTAACGACATTGTTGGAAGATGATTCGTAAATCATCGAGATGTTGAGTGTGTTTCTTGGATCGAGTTGTGAGGTCATCCAAGTATGCCAGGATGATATGAGCCAGATCATGAAAGATGTATGTCATGGCACGTTGGAAAGTGGTGCCAACATTCTTGAGGCCAAAAGTCATGACACGATACACAAAAGTGCCCCAAGGGGTAGTGAATGTAGTTTTGTATTGATCGACTGGGTGAATTTGAATTTGGTTGTAGCTAGGGAAACAATCCATGAAGAAAAAATCCTTGTGACCAGTGCAATCATTGATAATTTGGTCGATAAAGGGTGTTGGAAAGTTGTCTTTGGGATAGACATGATTGAGATCGCAAAAGTCCGTGCAAACACGGATGGTGCCTTGTTTTTTGTTAACATGGATAGGGTTGGAGACCCATGATGTATAGGCGATGGGGTAGATGAACCCTGCAGTGCGTAAGTTGTCAATCTCAGCCTTGATGGCCGGTTCTTTGGATGGGTGTAGCAGACACTATTTTTGGCGAACATGTGTGATATCCAGCCAGGCGTCTATATGATGTTCGACAATAGAATGATCAAGGCCAAGAATCTCTGTGTATGACCAGGAAAAAATGTCATGGTATTCCTGGAAGAGGGCTTTGTAGGCAGTGATTTCTTCAGGAGAGCATGCAGTGCCAATGGTGATTTTCTCTATGACTCTAGATTTGATGGAGATATTAATTTTGATGGTTGGGGAAATATTGGCCATATTTCCTTCTTCAAAAGCATCAGGGGTAGGGATAGGGTTATTGAACCAATATATATTCCCAGATGGGAGGAAATCTTTGGCTTCAACTACATATATGGGTTTTTGGTTAGGAGGCATGAAGGCTTCCTGGGAAAGAAAGAGCGCTCTATGGTGGAGCGCATCCCATGGGCAATCGTTGGTAGTTAACTCTTCGAGGATTTCCTCATCATAGTGGAATTGTTGAGAATATAAGGGATCCAGAAGGGTAACGTTGGCAATTTTTACTATGTGGTTGTCTTCTAATGGAGAAGGGGTAAGTGGGGTGATGCAAGGTAGTTGCGATGGTTCGCTTGGCATAAACCAAATATCAAGATGTGGTGGGTTGAAAATGGTATTCGGGCATAGAATTTCCGTGGGGAGATAAACTTGAGAGTTGGGAGGATTTGGAGGTAAATCCTCCTCGAGGCTATCTATGAACCATGAACAATTGGGAGGGTTTGGGGGTAAATCCTCCTCTAGTCTATCTAGGAACCATGGAGGGGTAGGGAGTCCCTCCAGTTCGGGGGAGAATATATAAACAACATTGGGAGAGGGAATATGGGGAATTCACGACGTTGATGGTGGTGTGATGATAGGAGGATTTAGAATCGGGGCCATTTATTGACGCCTGTATTCAATAATCATGGGACACTGGTAGGTAAAATGGTCTAGCGAGTTGTAGAAAGAGCAAGGGAATCTCATCCGTTCGTTGACTGAGGTCATGACATAATGGATGTCGGTAATATGTGTTTGAGATGACGTGAATGGAGTGGGTTCTTGTTGAAAGCTCTGTCGTACTGTCGTTAGTGTCTGTCGAAATTGAGGTAAGGCTGGACAATGGTGTGAGTAATGGTCATATTCTAAATAGATGGCGCATGAGAATTTGGTTCGCATTCCTTTGGTACTGGTGTTAGGGGAGACAACGAAAGTACTTGATGAAGTGACGATCGGTGGTGGTGCTTGAGGGAGTTGAATTGTATTGCGTAGCTCCAGTAGAAATGGGCAATTGTTGGTGGGATGTCCATATTTCTCGCATAGTGCGCAAGGAGGTTGGACACATGGGGGTAAAGGAATGGTGGGCTCTTTCTTGTTTCATCTGCCCCCCACAGTAGTAGTGGTGCTAGCAGGTGGGGGTGTGGGTGGTGCGATGGTAGTAGGTACTGGAATCTACATCGGGATTCCATTGGTTTGAGGAGGGAGGGATGGTTGAGGGACCATGGCTGGTGGATGTAGATACCATACTAGGATTTCCAGTACCATATTGGGAAGGGTAAGCATTGTGGCTACTTGGAAAGATTGTATGCCTGGTGGAGGGTAAAAGAAGGGGATTTGAGTAAGGGCTTGGGGGATTGTCTCCTAAATTGGGATATGACCTTGGGGTAAGGTGAAATCAGGGACAGGTGAAGCTGGAGGGTTTTCGGGTAATTCCTGAGGAAGAACCTTTGCGACTAGTGGGACATTAGGCATAAGAGAGGCCTCATTGGGAGGAAGGGTATCTCCAATTCCAGTTCCATTAGATGAGACGACACATACTTGTGCGGGGGGATGGATGAGCGATGGTGCTCCATGGTATGTCCCTAGCAAGGATGGGTCTTTGAAAATTCTGGGGGCCATCTCGATGAGTGGGTAAGTATCAAAATTAGTGTGGACGAAAGGAAGGATGTTATCGATGTTGGCAGAAGGGTTAGGCTCGTAATGGGAAACCTAATCGATGGTAATGATATTCCCATTATGGGGGGACATCATTGTTCAGAAGATGGAAGAGGCAACTTCCTTCATAGCATACATGTAGCTACAACCAAAGAAGATATTGTAATCGAGTGGGGCATCGATAACCTCAATGTCAATAAGAATGGTTTTCCCCCAAGTTCAATGGGGACATTTTGGAAGAGCCCTTCGGGGGAAGATGGTCATCCGTCATAAGATCTTAAGGTAATGGCAGATGGTATGAGTTCAGGGGAACCTAGTTTCTGCCATACATATTTGGACATGATGCATGTGGATGCACCTTCATCAATGATGCATCGATGAACTGTAATGTTCTAGATTTTAACCGGTATTTGAAAAGCGATAAGAGCGAGGAGATGAGGTTCTCTACTATCAAGATCAAATGTGATGAGTTGGGTATTAGCGGGCTCGACTGCCCCTAGGGTGGAAAATAATGACTTCCACTGACTGGGACAAGTTTGAAGGACTTCTAAAACTGACATGGCAGCAGAAGATTGTGCCAATTCATCGACCAGACTGTAATTATGAGTCGCCCTAGCTTGAGGGTTGTGAACATTCCTTCACAATGGGATACGAGGAATGCGAAGGGGTGTGTCAGTGTTAGGGAGAGGAATCATCAAAGGGGGTTCAGTTGTGACTGGGGGCACTTCAGATTTGGTAGGAGAAGACTCAGGGGGTGTGTTGTACTGACGACTACGTGTTTGTAGAAGGACTTCTTCCTCTCTTGTAAGGAGGATAGTGCGATCTGTAGGATTGCTCGGATTGGGATATTGTCCCATTTGTGGTGGGGTATGCTGCATGTCTTGTTGGGTTTTCATCACTCCTTGGTGCAGAATGGGGTTTTGTAGCACGACTGAGGGTGGCTGCTCCACATACTATTGTGGGGCTTGCTGCGGGGTAGGCGGTGTTGGAGGAAGTGGTCCATTCATAAATTCTTTCATCCATTTAAAGTCAATGATTTGGGGGCAATGGTGAGTATAGTGACGAAACTCACCACAAAGGGCATAAGGGAAGTTGGTCCGAAGGTTGTTGTTATTTTTTCCTTGGCGTTTGTTATTATTGCCCCCTTGAGGGTTCTGGTTCCCTGGGTTCTAGTTGCCCCCAACAGGTTGGTTTTGTTGGGGATGATTCCCTCTGTGCCTTGGATTATTATTTTTCTATTTTTTTCCTTTCTTTTTGGCATTATTCGACTGATGGGTTGGATTTTTTGTATTTAGTTGTTCAAAATTTTGATATTGTTGAATGGGAGAAGGCTGAACAAAATTAACCCTAGTGTGTGGGTGTCCTTGTGGTGGACCCATGGGCTATGGAGAGCCAGGAAATGGAAAGTACATATTATGTTGTGGCAATGATTCATAAGGTACATAGGGAGGTGTGGCTCTTTCGCTAGTGCTTAGGGTATAAGCTGAGGTAGAGGGAGTACCATAACTTGGTTGGATAGGTGGGCATATTGTGGATGTCAGTGGGGGTCCACTTATGGGGGGAGGGGGGGCAACAAGGTATGCTTGTCAATAAGGGGGAGGAGGATAATAAGGGGGTCCTCGATATACCAACGAATATTGAGGTATG
The DNA here is from genome assembly GCA_032191745.1 of Picea mariana. Classification (NCBI taxonomy): domain Eukaryota; kingdom Viridiplantae; phylum Streptophyta; class Pinopsida; order Pinales; family Pinaceae; genus Picea; species Picea mariana. The sequence continues at coordinate 42,202 of JASDQU010105287.1, forward strand.
CCATACATAGGTGGTTGTTGGGGTTGTGGATTATGATGTGTGGTGTTACCAATCAATCCATCTTCTGAGTGAGACATCCCAGGTTTGTCTTGGCCAAATGGTACGGGTCTTGGGAGGTCAGGTAATACTATGTATAAGTATCTTGATTGTGAATAGATGAGGTCATATTGTTGAGCCTTGCTAATGGATTCTTCTTCAGATTGGGGGAAGGTGGAAGCCACATCTTTATCAAGGAGAGAGACAAGTGATCTGAGAACCCAATCGGGGCATTGTTGTTTGGTGGTTTCTGCTTTGCACAAACTACGTCGTCGATGCCACTCGTGAATGTGGTCAGAGATATGTGTGGCTGAGGTTTGTTTAAAATCAGAGAGTAGTTAGAGAACATTGTCATGGAGAATTGGTAATTGAAAGAAGGTTAAAAAGGCTTTGGCCAAATATTCGAAAGTCGCATGAGACCCTGATTTTTCGTCTACATACCACTTGGCTGATGGGCCAGTGAGTGTGCATTGAAATAACCTGAGTCGGATTGAATCGTTCATGATGTTGTTTGAAGAGAACCATAAGTGGAAGGTCATGACGTGGTTGGCAGGGTCATCTCCCACCTTTCCTTCAAACCTGGGGATGTCTGAAGGTAGTTTGGTAGGAATTGCAGGCCATGTGGGGTCATGCAATATAGGATCATTTGTGAGTTTTCTTAGATATGGTATGTTGAGGGAAGCCAAGTATGGAATTTGGAGTGGTGGTGGAGGATTAGTTCCAGCCATGGTGTGAGTGTTGTGTGTACCTGACCCTTGAGGGGGACTAGGTGGGTTTGTACTTCCCCCTTGAGAAGAAGTTGGCCTCCTGCTTCCGATTAAAGGAGAGTGAGTGGATGGTTGACATTACGAAGTGGACCCAAGTAAAGTGGAACCAAGAAAAGCTGATCCAAATATAGTAGCACTCACAGGGGTGTGAGAAGATGAAGCCGATGAGGGGGTGAGACTAGGAACTCCTCCTAGGAGAGGAGGTAGATTTAGCAAGTGTATGGAATGAAGGGGATTCTGTGGGTCCCCTATGATGTCCAACTAGCTAAGTGGATGTGTGCAAATGGTGATGAGAGAAAATAAATGAACTAGAGATTTTGTTGTAAATTCTTGAACTTTTCACAATCTATTTCACAATCAAATTTAATCAGAAGGGCATCATACATAAAGTAATTTTATAAAGGAGCATATATGTGGATAGGTGGATTTTTTCCACGTAGGATAACAAAGAAAACAAATGCTCATGTCCTAAAAGACGTATCGTCCTTCTTCTCAAATAGCACTGGACCTTCCAATAGAACTCAACAGTGGGGTCTGAAGCCACCAGAAGAGAAACTAGTGAAGGATGAAGTGATTAGTTATAATGAGGGGTAGAGGGGGCATATCCTGAAAAAGTTGGCGATATTTCCCAATAGCCACATAAAATCCAATCAAGGTGCAATTGCAGCCCACAATTTCCACCTAGGTAGATGTACTAAAATTTGGTCACTAGGTACCTCGGTCAAAGTGTGGCATTTAGATTTTCGGCCTCAGAAATGGATCATGGGATGGATCTCGTCCAAGAGGTGGGTGCCTTAATGGGGGATATACAAAACAACCAGACCTCGACCTTCAATCCTTCACGGGTATCTCCCTGCCTTATGGTGTAGGAACACTTGACTTGGAGGATTTAAAGTTCCCTATTTGACAACTTCTACTATTTGAAGATGTGAGAACCAAATAGCAGGGAGTTATTTGGATGCCTATCCCCGATATCCTACCTAGACTAAAAAAATTCTTTTGGCACCTTCTGTGGAGGAAAACTTAGTGAGTTGTTAGAAAGATTTTAGGTGTGGTTGTTTGAGAGGTTGGGGGTGTGAACCAACCTCGTCGAAATTAAGTGGGAGTGGATAGTCTCGTCAAGAAAAAGGGGTGGGGCATTTCAGAATCCCATTGGAGGAAAATTACTTTTACCTCCACGATTCTAGAAAAGACCATGTGAGTGATTGGTGAACTTTGTGTGTGAATAAGTGAAAGTGTGCCAATTTTAATAATTTAGGTGTCACCTTGTTGCATGTGGACTTCGCTTGGTCCTTACAAGTCTTGATTACCTAAGTTACTATGTGTCATT
>JASDQU010105287.1:44354-56324 GCA_032191745.1 Picea mariana
AAAAAGGGGTGGGGCATTTCAGAATCCCATTGGAGGAAAATTACTTTTACCTCCACGATTCTAGAAAAGACCATGTGAGTGATTGGTGAACTTTGTGTGTGAATAAGTGAAAGTGTGCCAATTTTAATAATTTAGGTGTCACCTTGTTGCATGTGGACTTCTCTTGGTCCTTACAAGTCTTGATTACTTAAGTTACTATGTGTCATTGGTACGACCTTGTAGAATTTTAAAGTCCTTAGGAAACTAGCATGTGGACATGTGGGTCCTTACTATTCCTTTAGCTCCCTATTGTGATTTAAACTAAGAAAGCTTTGAAACTATCCTAGATTGTAGACATGTGGGCATGTATGGGCCCATTACAAAACCTTTAAACTTCCCTAGTGATTTAATCTAAGAAAGTAAATTTCAACACTATCCTCTCTTTGTAGCATGTGGGCATGTGTGGGCCCTTACAATTTTAAGATGTGTTTGAAAAATAAGCTAAGAAGAGTCCCAAGGGGGTTTTTGTCCTCTCTTAAAGATTTTTTCTTTTTAAGGGAGATGAAATTTTCCTTCAATCTCTTTCTGATTCTCAAGATCGCTTTAGGGCGCGAGAGAAGAGCATACTCAACGATTGATATCCAATTTTTGGTCCCAATGCAAGTTTTATATGTGATGTAGAATGATTCCAACTTAAGTTTAGCCAAAACAAGCCATCCATGTGGCAAAATGAAAAACAAAAAGAGGAAAAATAATGATTTTAACCCCTAAGTGCCTATGTTTTGACTAATCCCTTTATATGGAGAGGGAATGTAAGTTTGGTGCAGATTACAATGTGCATGGAATCGATTTTAAGAAGGCTACAGACCCTCCACAAATCACAAAAAGCTTACAATGTGTGTTTTTCTACACTAGTGCGTGGGTCTCAGAATGGACAGAGGCACTGTGAGTGCCAATGCACGAACTGAAAGCAACTTATGGGCGCAGGTGCGCATAAGGTGCTGAGCAATATAGTGGTTTTAGTGCACATGTGCTGAAGATGTGCATTGTGGGTCAAAAAATCCGCACACGTCTGTTACATGATCATGAAGAAAATTCTGGATGAAATTCTCTCAGATCAAATTTGAATTTGGATTTCTGCAGGTCGGCTTGGGCCGGTTATGGTTCTTGCAGGTTAAATAAATAGAAAGAAGAGCGAAAAGAACCCAAATGGGGTAGGAAATTGATACCTTTCCCCAGTGGATTCGTCAATCTGTTGCACCTCTTTTGTCACCTAAATGAGCAAAATAAGCACGATTACAAGCCTAGTTGGGTCAGAAGTGAGGAATTAAACTAAAATGGTGAAGAGAATCCAAAGCACATCCAATATAGAGGTGATATGAATGGATAACTGAGATAGTGCTAGCATGCTCTTGATGAGGAAAGAGGATCCTCCAAGAAAATATCAGCAGCATAACAATACAAATGAATTCCTTGAAAATGTAGTGCACCCATGGCCTCTTTTTATAGCATAACTTTGAGGCATTATTCAACCAGCTTTTAGTGTGAACAAGGGGCCTTTTAGGGCACCCTCAGGTCTTTGACCATCCCCCTAGTCGGATTCAACCAAGATTTGGGTGTCAAATCGACTTGTAAGTTGAACAAGAAGTGGATGGAGAGTCGACCAAAATCATAAATGCGTCGTTCTGAGGTGTGCGTGGCTTTTAGCATCTACAATTGCGCATCAGGCACATGCACACTTTTCCGGCATTTGCGACTGGTGCATGTGTGTGCGCTTCCTTTATATCTTTAGCGCATACTGATTTTATAACTGGTTGTATAGTTTTGGACCTTTTGGAAATGCATTCTAGGTCATTTTTGCTCCATGGGTGAACTAATAGCTGTTTGAAGATGCTAGATTCCTGTAACCATTTGCGAACAAAATTTCATTGATAACACACATGTTACTTCCAAGAGAAGATAAGAAAGAAAAGGAAGAAGCCAACACAAGAATACTTCTCATGAGTGGGAAGGAACTCTTGAAGGAGATCAAGAAAGATCAAGAAATGTAATTTGTTGTAGTGAGGAAGTCGAGAGTTATCCTTACCAATACTTCCATGAATGATTTACCTGAAGAAATCCAAAAATTGTTAGAGAATTTTGTTGACATGGTAGTGGATGAGTTGCCTCACTCATTACCACCCATTAGGAGTATTAGCCACCATATTGACTTGATCCCGGGAGCCAGTTTACCAAATAAAGCAGTGTATAGGATGACACCTCGAGAGAATGAAGAAGTTAAGAATCAAGGTCAGGAGTTGTTGGATAAAGGTTTAGTTAGGGAAAGTCTAAGCCCATGTGCAGTGTCAACTGTATTGAGTCCAAAGAAAGTTCAGGGATGGAGAATGTGTACAGATTCCAGAGCCATCAACAAGATAACCATCAGGTATAGATTTCCTTTACCCAGGATGGATGATTTGATGGATTTTTTGAGTGGAGCAAGCTATTTTTCAAAAATAGACTTGAAGAGTGGATATCATCAGATAAGAATGAGAGAAGGAGATGAATGGAAAACAACATTCAAAACAAATGAAGGTTTGTTTGAATGCCTAGTCATGCCATTTGGATTGACAAATGCTCCAAGCACATTTATGAGGTTGATGAATTAAGTACTGAAGGAATTCATAGTTAAATTTGTTATTGTATATTTGGATGATATATTATTTTATAGAAAAATAGAGGAAGAACATTTAAAGCATTTGACATTAGTGATGAGGAGATTGCAACAAGAAAAGTTGTTAATAAACTTGAAGAAAAGTTCTTTTATGAAGACAGAGATCATATATTTGGGTTTTGTGATCTCTTCGAATGAATTGAAGATGGACCCAAAGAATGTGAGAGTAATCAAAGAATGGTCATCACCAAGGAACATATTTAAGGTGAGAATTTTCCATGGGTTAGCAAGTTTTTCTAGAAAGTTTATCAAAAATTTTAGTTGTATATGTGCACCCATGATGGAAACTGTGAAGAAGAAACACAAATATTTTAATTGGATAGAGTTGGCTAAGAAAAGCTTCAAAGTGTTGAAAAATAAGATAACAAAACAACCAATTTTGGTTTTACTCGATTTTGGAAAAACATTTCAGGTAAGATGTGATGCAAGTGGAATAGCTATTGGAGCAGTTTTGAGTCAAGATAATAGGTCGGTTGCTTATTTTAGTGAAAATTTGAATGACGCTAAGGAGAAATATTCTACATATGACAAGGAGTTTTATTTAGTGATTCAAGCTTTGAAGAAATGGAGAAATTATTTAACTCCAAAAGAGTTTTTCTTGTATAGTGATAATCAAGATTTGCAATTTATTACTAGGCAAGATAAGTTGAATCAGTGGCATTCTAAGTGGGTAGAATTCATGCAGAATTTTAATTTTGTCATTAAACATATTTTTGGAAGTGATAATAAAGTTGCAGATGATTTGAGCAGGATAAGTTTGGTTGTACAGGAATTCCAAGTGAAGACCTTAGGATTTGAGCACCTTAAGGAAATGTATCAAGAAGATCCATATTTTAAGGAGGCTTACGAAGCATATGAAAATCCTTTGTTGAGGGATAGAAAATCATGGGAAGAATATTTGATCCGGGATGGATTGTTGTTTAAAGGAAGCCAATTGTGCATACCAATATGCTCAATGAGAGATAATTTGTTGAAATAAAAACATAGTGGAGGTTTAGTTGGACATTTTGGTCATGAAAAAACATTTGCACAACTAAATAGTTTGTATTATTGGCCAGTTATGAGGGAATATGTGAAGCAATTTGTTGATCAATGTAAGATTTGTCAAAATGAAAAAGGAAAGAAACAAAACACTGGTTTGTATCAACCATTTCCTATTCTAGAAAGGCCTTGGGATGCAATTAGTATGGATTTTGTATTGGGATTACCTAGAACCCGGAAGGGAAGTGATTCCATATTTTTTGTGGTCGATAGATTTTATAAGATGACACATTTCATACCATGCCATAAGACACATGATGCTACACATATAGCCAATGTGTTTTTCAGAGAAGTTGTGATATTACATGGATTGCCTAGAAGTATAGTCTCAGATAGGGACGCTAATTTTGTAGGACACTTTTGGAGGAATCTATGCAAGAGGCTGGGAAATAATTTATCTTTTAGTTAAGCATATCAACCTCAGACAGACAAACATAATGAAGTGGTGAACAAGAGTCTGGGAAATTTGTTAAGGAGTGTAGTCATTGAACAAGGTCGTTAGTGGGATCAGATTCTGGCACAGGAAGAATTTGCATTTAACAATTCAGTTAATAGAAGCACTGGAAAAATTCCATTTGAGATAGTATATGGAAGACAACCAAGACGGATTGAAAAATTGAAAGAGTGGAAACAATATGAATTCGGGAGCATTGGAGCAGAAGATTTTCCTACAAAAATGCAAAGACTTCATGATCAATTTAGGAGGAAGATACATGATAGTAATCAAAAGTATAAGGATAGAGTTGATTAGAAAAGAAGGGAAGTTCAATTTGAAGTGGGACATGAACTTTTAGATCATTTGAGAAAGGAGAGGTTTCCTAGAGGAACATATAATAAGTTGAATATGAAGATGATTGGACCACACAATATCCTTAGAAAATTGGCAGCAAATGCTTATGAGATAGAGTTGTTGGACAATGTTGGAATATCATCAATATTCAACGTTGCAAATTTGTATCCTTATAACATAAATGACGCAGGAGAATTGGATGATCAAGAAGGGAATCAATGGGAAGAACATATGACCATAGTAGAAAAACCTCAGATGGAGAAAATATTATAATAGAGAGTTGGAAGGAAAACCAGAAGAAAGATGCATCCTGAATATTTGGTAAAGTGGAAGGATCAACCTGTGGAAGATTCAAGTTGGGTAACTGAGCTTGATATTTTGAAGCATGGAAAGACAGTGCGAGAGCTCATGGATAGGAGTCCATGAATATTTTGTCCAGAGGAGTATGATACAGGAGCATCGCTATCAAATCAAGAAAAGTGAAGGTGGAAGCGAAGTCAACACCTTAGTGCATTGAAAGAACCAAAGTCAACTTTTAACCAGCTTGGTAGCGGTGTGGAGATTTTGAATTTCACATTAATTAAATTAGTGTATGTAAAGTTAGGCCACTGTTCGAAATTATGGATCGAATGTAGATCCTTACATGACTGTAAAATATTACAGGTGTAGGATGTTTTCCCTTATTAGTATTTATGTTGCATTTAATTAAGTGAGTAGGTAACCGCTAGAGTAGAAGGTGATAGAACTTAGATAAGATAGAGACAAGCCGAGAAGTGGTCTTGGCTAGACAAGTTTTCATTGTATTGCTTGTAAAAGGACAGAACCTGTAATTACCGGATTTTTTTTTCAAAACATGAATAGAACAGAGGAAATTTATCCAATGGTACTGTGTCGATACTTTTTCATAGTTTCACTATTATGATGAGTTTGTGAATGTGTGAAGTTCATGGTGAATGAGTAATTGAATAAGTCTCTAAGTATTTATCTTCTGTAAGTTATACAAGCAGTGCATACCGAATGCAAGGAGAGCATGTGAGAGAGTCTTTTTCGACTTGAAGCTCATAAGAGATAGCGTGGGGATTTTGTATGCAGAGTGTGCATATTAAGCGCAAGGAGTGCGCATAGAGGAAAACTTATTCTAAGTTCAAAATATCAGAAGGTCGAGCAAAGAGTGTGTCAGGAGGGCATCAGAAAGTATTTTGAAAGATGTAGAAGGGTTGAATCCCTTGGATACTGAGTAAGTTAAAATCTCAGGGAGGAATAGAACAAGTTTTCACGTAGGAGCATAAGTGTGAGCCAAGGTGAAGTCAAATTTCATTGACAAAAACTCAAGAGTGAAAACACCGTTAAGACCTTCGAAACAATTGAAATATTTCAATTCAGGAAAGAATTCAAGCTCAGAAGGGTTGACACCAAGTTATTTGGCAAGGATATATTGAGAAATTGGACGTACGGTAGAGACTCTTGGAGGAGGAGCATCGATAGCCGTGTGTTGTTGGATCCAATAAACCATTAAGGAGGATAAGGGAAAGAATCAATCAACACTTGAATGCTCAGGAGAGATAGTGAGTCATCAATCTAGGAGAAGATCAAACTGTTGATTTCTTTCATGGGAAGGAGACCTCAACAAATCGGGAATCGAGAATCTGGAGAATGGAGGAGACTAATTACCAAAGTCATAAAATGTGAAGTCTCGATTCAAGAGAAATGATATGGACCGTTGATTCATGGGAAATATCAGACCATTGATCTGAGATGATTGAATTTAAGAGTTCGGACTTCAGAAGAGGGTAGGAGATCCAATTCGCAGGTTCACGAATTGTGAAGTTCTGTAGCACACGGAAGAGTGCCCCAGGTCATAGCGAAAGGTCATATTGACAAAGAATAGGAAAAGGAGCTATTTCTCACTACACCCCTAATTTGGAGTTTGGAAGTTCAGAAGGTGGAGAGTTGAGTTGACTCATATACAATTACCCGACATGCAAATTCACAGAGAACCTTTTTGTTAAGCGTGTGGTCACAGCTAGTGGTCATGTGGAGAAGGATTGCGCCCAATGTTAATTCACGCAGGAAGAGTTTTATAAATACTCATGGATTGTTTCTCGGAGGTTCCAGCAGGGAATCAAATAGTTGTATTTAGCTCAGTATGTGAACGATCCTAGACCGGGAGGTCGCGCAGCCCTTGGAGATAAAGGGGGTCTACATCAACTACTCAGAGAATCAAGGGATTATGGAAGCTTTATAAATATCAACAAAATAAACTTGAACCATCATAATTGTCCTCATCGTTTCCCTCAATGGTGCTTTTATACAATCCAAAATAGGTTGGGGGGGTTGAATTATGTTTAGTATGGGCTCAGGGACGTTGGGAAATGAGCCCAACCGAAAAACCCTCCTGAAATTATGGAAAAAAATTATTTTACATATGTTTTAAGGCATTCACGAGATGCAAGCTTGCAAGGCATGGATGTTTGCATCTTGCATAAAGGAAACCCACAAATATCAATTAAAGTCAATTTTTTTAGACGACTTGATGAGGAAAGTTTGGGATTTTTCATAACAAGCTAGGGAAAGCGTAAGGCCATGTCACAAATGCATATATGTGGCATTTTTTGCTATAAAAGTATTCCATCTTATTACTTGATAATGTTTATATTGATCTTCTTGTCTTCCTTTAAATATTTCCTGGTAATGAGGGTGTCGATATGGTTTCACATTTGACGTTTTTCTTCATTTTGTGCAGTCATTTCATCTATCTTCTTTTCATGTGCGATGGCAACCTCGATCATGTTTTCTTGGAATTTGATTACTCTATCCTTGGAGATAATACCATAAAATTTGTCATGTACATCCTCTAGATGGAGTTCAACTTCTTCAAACATCTTCTATTGACCTTCTTGAATCTTGTCTTCTCTCTCCTTTTAAAATAGCAATGTGACCCCATCTATCAAATTTTGATGTCCTTCTTCAATTCTAGATTACATTTCTAATTTTACTTCATTAGCATATATGGATTCCTCAACATTTTTACAAATTTCCTCTTCAAGTCTTTTGGTAGGTTCTTCATCCAAGATCCTCATTTCTTCTTGATTTTGATCATTCTTCTTTTCTTCTTTCAATATTTTAACCTCATCCAATAGTTTTCTATTCTATTTTCTTAATCTACATATTTCTTCATATTTCTTTTTCAAATCTTCCCTTGACTCATTTTTTCCCACTTTGCTTTCCTTGTTTTTCTTGTTTTATTTTTTTAACTTCTTTAACTAGTGCTTCATTAAGCAATTGTATCTTAGATAGCTCATCACCCTTGTTCTTGATCTCTTCCTTTCCTTCTTTTAACTCATCTTGAATTTTAAGCATCTCCTCCATTTTTGTATCCTTGAGCCATTTATTTGAGAATAGTTTTTCAAATTCGTCCCATGTGCAATTCCATCTAGTATCTTGATCAAGACTCATCCACAACTTCCAAGCTTCACTAGAAAAATATCATTTTTCTTCTGAAGGATACATACCATATTCCTTTACCAACCTCAACCATTCCATATGATTAATTTTATCTTCATATTTATCTCTTATAAATTTAGGTAATGCCATTGATTCTTAAGTGAGGTCTGAATACAATCTTCAACTTTGAAACCCTTATTTGGAGTTTGTCCTTCTAACCAACCTTATTTCTGATGTATTTCTAAAATTTCATCCCCTATGAGTCTAAAATTTCGACCTCTAGTACTATGTAATGTCTTCTCTTCAATTCCACATGTCTAACCTAAATTGGATGTCCCAAGTGAAAGTTAGGGTAACTTTCCCAAACCTTGCTGATTTTTGTCCTTTTCGGGACAGTAAACTTGTACAAAATTCCATGCATCCAATGGTCCATGCCATATTCTAAAATTCACATCCAAATAAAATGGACTATCCTATTTCCAATACAATCGGTCTCACTTAATTTGGATCATCTATGAAGAAGATTTGATTGTTTTACACACAAAACATGTTTCAGACTAGTTATAGGACTAGTTAAAAACCCTGTCTTCCACAAGGTGTATCTCGAAAATTACAATGACTTGGAAGCAGAAACTTATACCACAAGAACCCCAATAGGTATTCTAAACAACCTCCAAGTTTATCTTTCTGAGGTGGCCCCCAAAAAAAAGTTATAGTGAAAATTGCAATATGAATTTCTTTAGGAACAAAAACCCTATGATCAATGCTTTGAACCAAATGTAATGTTCCAAATTCTTAAGATATCATAATAAACTAGAAGTACACACCATGTACATAATTTGAGTGTGGAGCACAATTCCAAGATAGATAAGTTATACAGTAAGTCCTTAAATAATAGGAATGAATTATTGTATGAATGTATTTTTGTTATTTGGTTATAATTACTACATTGCACAAGGTATCTAGATGTAACACATTATACCATACATACCATAGAAAAATGGTGTTCTTGATAGAAAATTTCACACTTTAAAATATATGATTAATTGTATGTTGTAATCCAAGTAACTCAATCTTGATTTTTGGGAATAAACCAATAATATATAACTCCAAATAACCAAATACATTCATACATCACAATTCACATGTCTACAATAATGCATACATGATCTCTCTATATATACCCATTCAGACCTACACATGAGGCCCCTTTACTATTAGGTCGACTGTATTACATATATATTTACACATTACATGTACATTTATCCCCATGTATTCCCCCCTTTGGGGGTCATATCATATACATTTTACCCTATATATTCTCCCTTTGGGTCATGAAAAATAGATATCATGAACCAATCACATATTAAGACAGGGATCAAGCGTCATTAATATCAAGGTAATGTTTGAACCATTATATTACTCATGTTTAAGACATGATTTTGAGCATCGTATTAATAAAGTACAAAATCATAATAAGGAAAAAAATTAAAATCACACTTAAACATAAAACCACTTTATACCAAGTTTAAGATAACCTAGCTATTAGTGTCAAAATATTGTAATATTCCCCCTTGAGAACAACTTCATATTGGATTGAAGGATTTACAAAAGTGAAAAAAGGAGAAATAAGGAGGCCTTAGATCCTATCCCCTCTTAATGGTGACTTCCTAAGCTCCTAACAAAGAAAAAATATTTAATAATTTGTCTTCTATGAAGGGATTTGTAAAAATGTCAACAACTTGATCATATATGTGGAAATATATTATATGTTCTAATCATCTCCTAAATAATATTTTCTAATCATAATGTGTAAATAATGTGTTTTTTGTGCTAATGTTTGATTGTATATTTGGTGAAATGAATGGCACTTTGGTTGTCACACTAGAGTGTGGTTGGTTTCTACTATTGAAATCCAAATTTTGAAAGGATTTGTCAAAGCCAAAGAACTTATTGAAACTCATGAACTACTACTCAACAATTTTGTTATGTGGAAGCAAGAGAAAGGGAATTTTATTTCTTGCAAGCTCAACTAATAAATATAGAACCAAGGTTAAAAAAATATTATGCAACAGACCTCCAATCATCAAGGTCTCCAACCTAGTAGGATTCTTCAAAAAATAACATGGAAGATCCCCTTAAGCTATATTGTATGCCAAATTAAAATGTCCTTGGATATACCAAAGTATCCTCTTTCTACTTTACGATTAAATTTGTTGTGTATTTTCATACCTTGAGCAACCAGAACAAAAACAAATGAGATGTCAATGAAAATATGAGTTAAATACAAAATATTTCCAAATAACTATTAGTACAAAGTGGTGCACACTTTGGGTGAGGTTAGGTGGAAAAATGTTAAACTCCAATATGAAGGGAAGATGAGGTTAATTTACAATCACCCCTAGATTGTAATACTTGGAGTCCAATAAAATAATGCAAGTGTCTTGAGGTAATCATGTCAAAATTCTTCTAGGATTGATTTCACATGGGTTATATATTCCATGTCACTACTAGTGAATATAACAACATCAAAATTAAGTACAAGTACAATAATATAGATAGCTACTTGCTTGGTATAGGCATTAGTGTCAAAGTAGCATCTAGAAAATCCAAATTCAAGAAGTAAGTTGTCGATTCATGTCATGGTCAAAGAGATTTCTTTAGGCCATAGAGGGATTTCTTGAGATGACAAACTATATTAGAGTTTCTCTAAACAAATTTAGAAGGTTTTTCCATATAAATTTATTCTTGCAAATATCTATGAAAGAAAGCATATTTGAAATCCATTCAATGGACCTTTCATAAATATGAAGTTCAAAGGGTAGGAACAAAGTAGATGAAATTGATTTTGGTTATAGAGATGAAGGTTTGAATGTAGTCAAAAAATTCTACATGTGAAAATCCTTTGTCAACTAATAGAGATTTGTGTTTGTCAACAATGCCATCTGTTGCAAAATTATTTATGTAAACCATTTTGCATTTCACAAGTTTTCATCGTTACAAAAGAGAGACTAGATATTAGGTATCATTCTCCATTAGGGAATGGAATTCTGCCTTCATTCTCACATCCCATTCTCGATGGTTATAAGATTCTTAAAAATTTTCTAGATCACCAATTAGATCATTGTCCAGTTCCTTTGTGTTGTATGGACCCATCAAGTAGGATGAGTGTTTCATGCAAGTTCATGTTCAATAGACTTTTTAAGAGGATGAGGAGAAGGAAGAGTTGGGTTTTCATCCTCACTGTCATTATATGAAGAAGAATAAATATCTATAATAATAAAAGGATTTGAAGAAGAAGAAAAACTCTATATAAATGAAGGAAATGGATATTGCACATGTGACAAATATGGCACATGCAACAAATCAAGGACACAAGTTAAGAGACCTTCATAAAACCTATCATCTCCTCTAATAATATTTTCTCTTGTATTAGGCACAAGAAGTTGATAATCTTTGATATCTGAATAATGAATAAAATTTCATTTCTCACTTTTAGGATGTAAGGATTTATTTTTCTCATCAAGAATGTGTGTCTAAGATTCACTTCCAAACACATGAATGCATATTACATCAAGTTTAATGTTACCCCATGATTCTTTAGTATTATACTTTTAAAATACTTAGTAGGAGTGTGGTTAACTATATAATTTTCATATTACTAGTTTATTCCCAAAAATCAAGATTGAGTTACTTAGATTACAACATACAATTAGTCATTTATTTTAAGGTGTGAATTTTTTTATCAACAACACCATTTTTCTATCGTGTATGGTATAATGTGTTACATTTAGATACCTTGTGCAGTGTAATAAGTATAAAAAACTTTGTGTTGAAGTTGATGTCCAAATTGTTTTTTTACAAGGGACTTAATGGCCAAAAAAATATTAAAAAAATCATTCTTAAGTTTTAAGAAGTAAAGCCATGTTCATTTGGAAAAGTAAAAAATCAAGATTAAGAAATTCTTAAATGTAGAGAAATAAGTAGAAGGAAGTGGACCACA
>JASDQU010105287.1:56622-80155 GCA_032191745.1 Picea mariana
TACTATGTGTCATTGGTACAACCTTGTAGAATTTTAAAGTCCTTAGGAAACTAGCATGTGGACATGTGGGTCCTTACTATTCCTTTAGCTCCCTATTGTGATTTAAACTAAGAAATCTTTGAAACTATCCTAGATTGTAGACATGTGGGCATGTATGGGCCCATTACAAAACCTTTAATCTTTCCTAGTGATTTAATCTAAGAAAGTAAGTTTCAACACTATCCTCTCTTTGTAGCATGTGGGCATGTGTGGGCCCTTACAATTTTAAGATGTGTTTGAAAAATAAGCTAAGAGGAGTCCCGAGGGGGCTGTTGTCCTAGATTTTGTCTTTTTAAGGGAGATGAAATTTTCCTTCAATCTTTTTTTGATTCTCAAGATCGCTTTAGGGAGCGAGAGAAGAGCATACTCAACGATTGATATCCAATTTTTGGTCCCAATGCAAGTTTTATATGTGATGTAGAATGATTCCAACTTAACTTTAGTCAAAGCAAGCCATCCATGTGGAAAAATGAAAAAAAAAAGAGGAAAAATAATGATTTTAACCCCTAAGTGCCTATGTTTTGACTAATCCCTTTATATGGAGAGGGAATGCAAGTGTGGTGCATATTACAATGTGCATGGAATCGATTTTAAGAAGGCTATGGACCCTCCACAAATCACAAAAAGCTTACAATGTGTGTTTTTCTGCACTAGTGCGCGGGTCTCAAAATAGAGAGAGGCACTGTGAGCGCCAATGCGCGAACTAAAAGAGACTTATGGGCGCAGGTGTGCATAAGGCGCTGAGAAATATAGTGGTTTTCGTGCACGTGTGCTGAAGACGTGCATGTGGGTCAAAAAATCCGCACACGTCTTTTACATGATCGAGAAGAAAATTCTGGATGAAATTCTCTTAGATCAACTTTGAATTTGGATTTCTGCAGGTCGGCTTGGGCTAGTTATGGTTCCTGCAGGTTAAATAAATAGAAAGAAGAGCTAAAATAATGCAAATGGGGTAGGAAATTGATACCTTTCCTCAGTGGAGTCGTCAATCTGTTTCACCTCTTTTGTCACCTAAATGAGCAAAATAAGGGCGCTTACAAGCCTAGTTGGGTCAGAAGTGAGGAATTAAACTGAAATGGTGAAGAGAATCCAAAGCACATCCAATATAGAGGTGATATGAATGGATAACTGAGATAGTGCTAGCATGCTCTTGATGAGGAAAGAGGATCCTCCAAGAAAATATCAACAACATAAAAATACAAATGAATTCCTTGAAAATGTAGTGCACCCATGGCCTCTTTTTATAGCATAACTTTGAGGCATTATTCAACCAGCTTTTAGTGTGAACAAGGGGCCTTTTAGGGCACCCTTAGGTATTTGACCACCCCCCCAGTCGTATTCAACCGAGATTTGGGTGTCAAATAGACTTGGAAGTTGAACAAGAAGTGGGTGGAGAGCCAACCAAAATCACAAATGCGTCGTTCTGAGGTGTGCGCGGATTTTAGCATCTACAGTTGCGCATTAGGTGCATGCACGCTTTTTCGGCATTTGCAACTGGTGCATGTGTGTGTGTTTCCTATATATCTTTAGCGCATGCTAATTTTATAACTGGTTGTATAGTTTTGGACCTTTTGGAAATGCATTCTTGGTCATTTTTGCTCCATGGGTGAACTAATAGCTATTTGAAGATGCTAGATTCCTGTAACCATTTGCGAACGAAATTTCATTGATAACACACATGTTACTTCCAAGAGAGGAGAAGAAAGAAAAGGAAGAAGCCAACACAAGAATACTTTTCATGAGTGGGAAGGAACTCTTGAAGTAGATCAAGAAAGATCAAGAAATGCAATTTGTTGTAGTGAGGAAGTCGAGAGTTATCCTTACCAATACTTCCATGAATGATTTACCTGAAGAAATCGAAAAATTGTTAGAGAATTTTGTTGACATGGTAGTGGATGAGTTTCCTCACTCATTACCACCCATTAGGAGTATTAGCCACCATATTGACTTGATCCCAAGAGCCAGTTTAACAAATAAAGCAGTGTATAGGATCACACCTCGAGAGAATGAAGAAGTTAAGAATCAAGTTCAGGAGTTGTTGGATAAAGGTTTAGTCAGGGAAATTCTAAGCCCATGTGCAGTGTCAACTGTATTGAGTCCAAAGAAAGATGGTGGATGGAGAATGTGTACAGATTCCAGAGCCATCAACAAGATAACCATCAGGTATAGATTTCCTTTACCCAGATGGATGATTTGATGGATTTTCTGAGTGGAGCAAGCTATTTTTCAAAAATAGACTTGAAGAGTGGATATCATCAGATAAGAATGAGAGAATGAGATGAATGGAAAACAACATTCAAAACAAATGAAGGTTTGTTTGAATGGCTATTCATGCCATTTGGATTGACAAATGCTCCAAGAGCATTTATTAGGTTGATGAATTAAGTACTGAAGGACTTCATAGGTAAATTTTTTATTGTATATCTGGATGATATATTATTTTTTAGCAAAACAGAGGAAGAACATTTAAAGCATTTGACATTAGTGATGAGGAGATTGCAACAAGAAAAGTTGTTAATAAACTTGAAGAAAAGTTCTTTTATGAAGACAGAGATCATATATTTGGGTTTTGTGATCTCTTCGAATGAATTGAAGATGGACCCAAAGAAGGTGAGAGCAATCAAAGAATGGTCGTCACCAAGGAGCATATTTAAGGTGAGAATTTTCCATGTGTTAGCAAGTTTTTATAGAAAGTTTATCAAAAATTTTAGTGGTATATGTGCACCCATGATGGAAACTGTGAAGAAGAAACACAATTTTTTTAATTGGATAGAGGAGGCTAAGAAAAGCTTCAAAGTGTTGAAAAATAAGATAACAAAACAACCAATTTTGGTTTTACCCAATTTTGGAAAAACATTTCAGGTAAGATGTGATGCAAGTGGAATAGCTATTGGAGCAGTTTTGAGTCAAGATAATAGGTCGGTTGCTTATTTTAGTGAAAATTTGAATGACGCTAAGGAGAAATATTCTACATATGACAAGGAGTTTTATGCAGTGATTCAAGCTTTGAAGAAATGGAGAAATTATTTAATTTCAAAAGAGTTTTTTTTGTATAGTGATAATCAAGATTTACAATTTATTACTAGGCAAGATAAGTTGAATCAGAGGCATTCTAAGTGGGTAGAATTCATGCAGAATTTTAATTTTGTCATTAAACATATTTTTGGAAGTGATAATAAAGTTGCAGATGCTTTGAGCAAGAGAAGTTTGGTTGTACAGGAACTCCAAGTGAAGACCTTAGGATTTGAGCACCTTAAGGAAATGTATCAAGAAGATCCAGATTTTAAGGAGGCTTACAAAGCATATGAAAATCCTTTGTTGAGGGATAGAAACTCATGGGAAGAATATTTGATCTGGGATGGATTGTTGTTTAAAGGAATCCAATTGTGCATACCAATATGCTCAATGAGAGATAATTTATTGAAATAAAAACATAGTGGAGGTCTAGTTAGACATTTTGGTCATGAAAAAACATTTGCACAACTAAATAGTTTGTATTATTGGCCAGGTATGAGGGAATATGTGAAGAAATTTGTTGATCAATGTAAAATTTTCAAAATGCAAAAGGAAAGAAACAAAACACTGGTTTGTATCAACCATTTCCTATTCTAGAAAGCCCTTGGGATGCAATTAGTATGGATTTTGTATTGGGATTACCTAGAACCCAGAAGGGAAGTGATTCCATATTTTTTTTGGTTGATATATTTTCTAAGATGCCACATTTCATACCATGCCATAAGACAAATGATGCTACACATATAGCCAATGTGTTTTTCAGAGAAGTTGTGATATTACATGGATTGCCTAGAAGTATAGTCTCAGACAAGGACACTAATTTTGTAGGACACTTTTGGAGGAATCTATGCAAGAGGCTGGGAAATAATTTATCTTTTAGTTAAGCATATCACCCTCAGACAGACAAACATAATGAAGTGGTGAACAAGAGTCTGGGAAATTTGTTAAGAAGTGTAGTCATTGAACAAGGTCGTTAGTGGGATTAGATTCTGGCACAGGAAGAATTTGCATTTAACAATTCAGTTAATAGAAGCACTGGAAAAATTCCATTTGAGATAGTATATGGAAGACAACCAAGACAGATTGCAAAATTGAAAGAGTGGAAACAATATGAATTCAAGAGCATTGGAGCAGAAGATTTTTCTACAAAAATGCAAAGACTTCATGATCAATTTAGGAGGCAGATACATGATAGTAATCAAAAGTATAAGGATAGAGTTGATTAGAAAAGAAGGGAAGTTCAATTTGAAGTGGGATATGAACTTTTAGATCATTTGAGAAAGGAGAGGTTTCCTAGGGGAACATATAATAAGTTGAAGATGAAGATGATTGGACCACGCAATATCCTTAGAAAATTTGCAGCAAATGCTTATGAGATAGAGTTGTTGGACAATGTTGGAATATCATCGATATTCAACGTTGCAAATTTGTATCCTTATAACATAAATAAAACAGGAGAATTGGATGATCAGGAAGGGACTCAATGGGAAGAACATATGACCATAGTAGAAAAACCTCAGATGGAGAAAATATTATAATAGAGAGTTGGAAGGAAAACCAGAAGAAAGATGCATCCTGAATATTTGGTAAAGTGGAAGGATCAACATGTGGAAGATTCAAGTTGGGTAACTGAACTTGATATTTTGAAGCATGGAAAGACAGTGCGAGAGCTCATGGATAGGAGTCCATGAATATTTTGTCTAGAGGAGTATGATACAGGAGCATCGCTATCAAATCAAGAAAAGTGAAGGTGGAAGCGAAGTCAACACCTTAGCGCATTGAAAGAACCAAAGTCAACTTTTAACCAGCTTGGTAGCGGTGTGGAGATTTTGAATTTCACATTAATTAAATTAGTGTATGCAAAGTCAGGCCACCGTTCGAAATTACGGATCGAATGTAGATCCTTACATGACTGTAAAATATTACAGGTGTAGGATATTTTCCCTTATTAGTAATTATGTTGCATTTAATTAAGTGAGTAGGTAACCGCTAGAGTAGAAGGTGATAGAACTTAGATAAGATAGAGACGAGCCGAGAAGCGGTCTCAGTTAGACAAGTTTTCATTGTATTGCTTGTAAAAGGACAGAACCTGTAATTACTGGGGTTTTTTTCAAAAAATGAATAGAACAGAGGAAATTTATCCAATGGCACTGTGTCGATACTTTTTCATAGTTTCACTATTATGATGAGTTTGTGAATGTGTGAATTTCATGGTAAATGACTAATTGAATAAGTCTCTAAGTATTTATCTTCTGTAAGTTATACAAGCAGTGCATACTGAATGCAAGGAGAGCATTTGAGAGAGTCTTTTTCGACTTGAAGCTCATAAGAGATAGCGTGGGGATTTTGTATGCAGAGTGTGCATATTAAGCGCAAGGAGTGCACATAGAGGAAAACTTATTCTAAGTTCAAAATATCAGAAGGTCGAGCAAAGAGTGTGTCAAGAGGGCATCATAAAGTATTTTGAAAGATGTAGAAGGGTTGAATCCCTTGGATACTGAGTAAGTTAAAATCTCAGGGAGGAATAGCACAAGTTTTCATGTAGGAGCGTAAGTGTGAGCCAAGGTGAAGTCAAATTTCATTGACAAAAGATCAAGAGGAAAAACACCGTTAAGACCTTCGAAACAATTGAAATATTTCAATTCAGGAAAGAATTCAATCTCAGAAGGGTTGATGCCAAGTTATTTGGCAAGGATATATTGAGAAATTGGACGTATGGTAGAGACTCTTGGAGGAGGAGCGTCGATAGCCGTGTGTTGTTGGATCTAGTAAACCATTAAGGAGGATAAGGGAAAGAATCAATCAACACTTGAATGCTCAGGAGAGATAGTGAGTCATCGATCTAGGAGAAGACCAAACCATTGATTTCTTTCGTGCGAAGGAGACCTCAAAAAATCGAGAATCGAGAATCTGGAGAATGGAGGAGACTAATTACCAAAGTTGCAAAATGCAAAGTCCCGATTCACGAGAAAGGATATGGACCGTTGAGTCATGGGAAATCTTAGACCATTGATCTAAGTTGATTGAAGTCAAGAGTTCGGACTTCAGAAGAGGGTAGGAGATCCAATTCGTGGGTTCACGAATTGTGAAGTTCCGTAGCGCACGGAAGAGTGCCCCAGGTCATAGCGAAAGGTCATATTGACAAAGTATAGGAGAAGGAGATATCGCTCGCTACACCCCTAATTTGGAGTTTAAAAGTTCAGAAGGTGGAGAGTCGGGTTGACTCATATACAATTACCCGACATGCAAAGTCACAGAGCACCTTTTTGTTAAGCGTGTGGTCTCAACCAGTGGTCACGTGGAGAAGGATTGCGCCCAATGTTAATTCACGCAGGAAGAGTTTTATAAATACTCATGGATTTTTTCTTGGAGGTTCCAGCAGGGAATCGAATATTTGTTTTTATCTCAGTATGTGAATGATCCTAGACCGGGAGGTCGCGCAGCCCTTGGAGATAAAGGGGGTCTACATCAACTACTCAGAGAATCAAGGGATTATGGAAGCTTTATAAATATCAACAACATAAACTTGAACCATCATAATTTTCCTCATCATTTCCCTCAATGGTGCTTTTATACAATCCAAAATAGGTTGGGGGGGTTGAATTATGTTTAGTACAGGCTCAGAGACGTTGGGAAATGAGCCCAACCGAAAAACCCTCCCAAAATTATTGAAAAAAATTATTTTACATATGTTTTAAGGCATTCGCGAGATGCAAGCTTGCAAGGCATGGATGTTTGCATGTTGCATAAAGGAAACCCACAAATATCAATTAAAGTCAATATTTTTAGACGACTTGATGAGGAAAGTTTGGGATTTTTCATAACAAGCTAGGGAAAGGTAAGGCCATGTCACAAATGCATAGATGTGGCATTTTTTGCTATAAAATTATTTCATCTTATTACTCGATAATGTTGATATTGATCTTCTTGTCTTCCTTTAAATATTTCGTGGTAATGAGGGTGTCGATATGGTTTCACATTTAACGGTTTTTCTTCATTCTGCGCAGTCATTTCATCTATCTTATTTTCATATGCAATGGCAACCTCGATCATGTTTTCTTGGAATTTGATTACTCTATCCTTGGAGATAATACCATAAAATTTGTGATGTACATCCTCTAGATGGAGTTCAACTTCTTCAAGCATCTTCTATTGACCTTCTTGAATCTTGTCTTCTCTCTCCTTTTAAAACTGCAATGTGACCCCATCTATCAAATTTTGATGTCCTTATTCAATTCTAGCTTACATTTCTAATTTTACTTCATTAGCATATATGAATTCCTCAACCTTTTTACAAATTTCCTCTTCAAGTCTTTTGGTAGGTTCTTCATCCAAGATCCTCATTTCTTCTTGATTTTGATCATTCTTCTTTTCTTCTTTCAATATTTTAACCTCATCCAATAGTTTTCTATTCTAGTTTCTTAATCTACATATTTCTTCATATTTATTTTTCAAATCTTCCCTTGACTCATTTTTTCCCACTTTCCTTTCTTAGTTTTTCTTGTTTTATTTTTTTAACTTCTTTAACTAGTGCTTCATTAAGCAATCGTATCTTAGATAGCTCATCACCCTTGTTCTTGATCTCTTCCTTTCCTTCTTTTAACTCATCTTGAATTTTAAGAATATCCTCCATTTTTGTATCCTTGAGCCATTTATTTGAGAAGAGTTTTTCAAATTCGTCCCATGTGCAATTCCATCTAGTATCTGGATCAAGACTCATCCACAAATTCCAAGCTTCACTAGAAAAATATCATTTTTCCTCTAAAGGATACATACCATATTCCTTTACCAACCTCAACCATTCCATATGATTATTTCATCTTCATCTTTATCTCTTATAAATTTAGGTAATGCCATTGATTCTTAAGTGAAGTCTGACTACAATCCTCAACTTTGAAACCCTTATTTGGAGTTTGTCCTTCTGACCAACCTTATTTCTGATGTATTTATGAAATTTCATCCCCTATAAGTCTAAAATTTTGACCTCTAGTACTATGAAATGTCTTCTCTTCAATTCCACATGTCTAACCTAAATTGGATGTCCCAAGTGAAAGTTAGGGTAACTTTCCCAAACCTTGCTGATTTTTGTCCTTTTCGGGAGAGTAAACTTGCACAAAATTCCATGCATCCAATGGTCCATGCCATATTCTAAAATTCACATCCAAAATAAAATGGACTGTCCTATTTCCAATACAACCAGTCTCACTTAATTTGGATCATCTATGAAGAAGATTTGATTGTTTTACACACAAAACATGTTTCGGACTAGTTATAGGACTAGTTAAAAACCCTGTCTTCCACAAGGTGTATCTCCAAAATTACAATGACTTGGAAGCAGAAAATTATACCACAAGCACCCCGATAGGTATTCTAAACAACCTCCAAGTTTATCTTTCTGAGGTGGCCCTGAAAAAAAAGTTATAGTGAAAATTGCAATATGAATTTCTTCAGGAAGAAAAACCCTATGATCGATGCTCTGAACCAAATGTAATGTTCCAAATTCTTAAGATATCATAATAAACCAGAAGTACACACCATGTACATAATTTGAGTGTCGAGCACAATTCCAAGATAGATAAGTTATACAGTAAGTCCTTAAATAATAGGAATGAATTATTGTATGAATGTATTTTGGTTATTTGGTTATACTTACTACATTGCACAAGGTATCTAAAGGTAACACATTATACCATGCATACCATAGAAAAACGGTTTTCTTGATAGAAAATTTCACACTTTAAAATATATGATTAATTGTATGTTGTAATCCAAGTAACTCAATCTTGATTTTTGGGAATAAACCAATAATATATAACTCCAAATAACCAAATACATTCATACATCACAATTCACATGTCTACAATAATGCATACATGATCTCTATATATACCCATTCAGACCTACACATGAGGCCCCTTTACTATCAGGTCGACCCTATTACATATATATTTACACATTACATGTACATTTATCCTAATGTATTCCCCCCCTTGGGGTCATATCATATACATTTTACCCTATATATTCTCCCTTTGGGTCATGACAAATAGATGTCATGAACCAATCACATATGAAGACAGGGATCAAGTGTTATTAATATCAAGGTAATGTTTGAAC
This sequence comes from Picea mariana, assembly GCA_032191745.1. Classification (NCBI taxonomy): domain Eukaryota; kingdom Viridiplantae; phylum Streptophyta; class Pinopsida; order Pinales; family Pinaceae; genus Picea; species Picea mariana. The sequence goes on from JASDQU010105287.1 coordinate 65,794, forward strand.
CATTATATTACTCATGTTTAAGACATGATTGTGAGCATCATATTAATAAAGTACAAAATCATAATAAGGAAAAAACTAAAATCACACTTAAACATAAAACCACTTTATACCAAGTTTAAGATAACCTAGCTATTAGTGTCAAAATATTGTAATATTCCCCCTTTAGAACAACTTCATATTGGATTGAAGGATTTAAAAAAGTGAAAAAAGGAGAAATAAGGAGGCCTTAGATCCTATCCCCTCTTAATGGCGACTTCCTAAGCTCCTAACAAAGAAAAAATATTTAATAATTTGTCTTCTATGAAGGGATTTGTAAAAATGTCAACAACTTGATCATATATGTGGAAATATAGTATATGTTCTAATAATCTCCTAAATAATGTTTTCTAATCATAATGTGTAAATCAATGTGCCTTTTGTGCTAATGTTTCATTGTATATTTGGTGAAATGAATGGCACTTTGTTTGTCACACTAGAGTGTGGTTGGTTTCTACTATTGAAATCCAAATTTTGAAAGGATTTGTCAAAGCCAAAGAACTTATTGAAACTCATGAACTACTACTCAACAATTTTGTTATGTGGAATCAAGAGAAAGGGAATTTTATTTCTTGCAAGCTCAAATAATAAATGTAGAACCAAGGTTAAAATAATATTATGCAACAGACCTCCAATCATCAAGGTCTCAAACCTAGTAGGATTCTTCAAAAAATAACACGGAAGATCCCCTTAAGCTATATTGTATGCCAAATTAAAATGTCCTTGGATATACCAAAGTATCCTCTTGCTACTTTACAATTAAATTTGTTGTGTATTTTCATAACTTGAGCAACCATAACAAAAACAAATGAGATGTCAATGAAAATATGAGTTAAATACAAAATATTTCCAAATAACTATTAGTACAAAGTGGTGCACACTTTGGGTGAGGTCAGGTGGAAAAATGCTAAACTCCAATATGAAGGGAAGATGAGGTTAATTTACAATCACCCCTAGATTGTAATACTTGGAGTCCAATAAAATAATGCAAGTGTCTTGAGGTAATCATGTCAAAATTCTTCTAGGATTGATTTCACATGGGTTATATATTCCATGTCACTACTAGTGAATATAACAACATCAAAATTAAGTACAAGTACAATAATATAGATAGCTACTTGCTTGGTATAGGCATTAGTGTCAAAGTAGCATCTAGAAAATCCAAATTCAAGAAGTAAGTTGTCGATTCATGTCATGGTCAAAGAGATTTCTTTAGGCCATAGAGGGATTTCTTGAGATGACAAACTATATTAGAGTTTCTCTAAACAAATTTAGAAGGTTTTTCCATATAAATTTATTCTTGCAAATATCTATGAAAGAAAGCATATTTGAAATCCATTCAATGGACCTTTCATAAATATGAAGTTCAAAGGGTAGGAACAAAGTAGATGAAATTGATTTTGGTTATAGAGATGAAGGTTTGAATGTAGTCAAAAAATTCTACATGTGAAAATCCTTTGTCAACTAATAGAGATTTGTGTTTGTCAACAATGCCATCTGTTGCAAAATTATTTATGTAAACCATTTTGCATTTCACAAGTTTTCATCGTTACAAAAGAGAGACTAGATATTAGGTATCATTCTCCATTAGGGAATGGAATTCTGCCTTCATTCTCACATCCCATTCTCGATGGTTATAAGATTCTTAAAAATTTTCTAGATCACCAATTAGATCATTGTCCAGTTCCTTTGTGTTGTATGGACCCATCAAGTAGGATGAGTGTTTCATGCAAGTTCATGTTCAATAGACTTTTTAAGAGGATGAGGAGAAGGAAGAGTTGGGTTTTCATCCTCACTGTCATTATATGAAGAAGAATAAATATCTATAATAATAAAAGGATTTGAAGAAGAAGAAAAACTCTATATAAATGAAGGAAATGGATATTGCACATGTGACAAATATGGCACATGCAACAAATCAAGGACACAAGTTAAGAGACCTTCATAAAACCTATCATCTCCTCTAATAATATTTTCTCTTGTATTAGGCACAAGAAGTTGATAATCTTTGATATCTGAATAATGAATAAAATTTCATTTCTCACTTTTAGGATGTAAGGATTTATTTTTCTCATCAAGAATGTGTGTCTAAGATTCACTTCCAAACACATGAATGCATATTACATCAAGTTTAATGTTACCCCATGATTCTTTAGTATTATACTTTTAAAATACTTAGTAGGAGTGTGGTTAACTATATAATTTTCATATTACTAGTTTATTCCCAAAAATCAAGATTGAGTTACTTAGATTACAACATACAATTAGTCATTTATTTTAAGGTGTGAATTTTTTTATCAACAACACCATTTTTCTATCGTGTATGGTATAATGTGTTACATTTAGATACCTTGTGCAGTGTAATAAGTATAAAAAACTTTGTGTTGAAGTTGATGTCCAAATTGTTTTTTTACAAGGGACTTAATGGCCAAAAAAATATTAAAAAAATCATTCTTAAGTTTTAAGAAGTAAAGCCATGTTCATTTGGAAAAGTAAAAAATCAAGATTAAGAAATTCTTAAATGTAGAGAAATAAGTAGAAGGAAGTGGACCACAGAAATCACCATGCACACATTGTAAGGGAACCAAGGTGGGATAAGAAACATGTTTTTCAAAATTGTCTTGGTGATGATTGTCGAGAACACAATTCTAACAAACCTCATCCTGCAAGAAGCAAAAGGAGTAATAATGACCATATTGTGCTTACATAGTTTCTTCAATGAGTGGTAGTTTAGGTCGACAAACTCTACTCATATAGTCACTATGAGAAATTAAAAAAATAAAGGAACAAAAGATGATCCAAAGTTGTAAATTTTGTACACCCTAATAATATCATCCATTGTTCCCAATGCTACCAATATATTTGAGACTCTTTATGTTATTTTTTTTTACAATTTGGTGAGCCAAAAGGTCCATGTTTTTCCTTCACCAAAATGAGTGAATTGACAGACATGAATAAGATTTCATTAGAAACTAAAAACACATAGTAGACCATTAAAGTGACCATCATCTAGCTTATTTTTTAATAATCCTAAAACACCTAGATACATATCATCACAAATATATATATATATATCTTTTGTGTTACATTAATTTAGAGTGGAAAAATGAATTGAACCTTAGATATATGATAGGAAGCTCCCAAATCAAGAATCCACTCACTTGAAGAACTAGAATTTTATGCATTGAAAAAATACATGAAACAAAGAGTATAGAAGAAAAGAATATATAGTATATTTATATGGAGAGTATAGAAGAAAATAATATAGAGTGTAATTCTATGGAGGAAGGATAAGTTAGGAGTTATCCAACTAAAGTTTTCTCCTCTTGATTTCCACTAAATGAGCATATTTTATGGAGGAAGGATGAGTTAGAAGGTATCCAACTAAATTACTCTTGATTTCCACTGAATATTCCCCTTTTCTATTTCATGTGGGCAACACTCAAAGATATATATGTAAGGGTGTATGGAAATCATTATTTTTCAATTGAGACAATGAATATATCCCTTTAATGCAATGATATTGATGAATTAATTTTATTTTTTTAAGATGGAGGTGAATATGTATTGGATGTCACCAACCAATTCATTGTCATTAAATCTCGTCCAACATGGAGAGACATGGGCTTTGAACCATCCTTTCAATTTTTTAAATACTTATTTTATCGACTGAAAAATATCCCAAATACCCAAGAAATTCATCATATCAGTGTGCCTTCACCTATGAGAAATATAATAAACATGATAACCATTTTCCCAAAAACATCATCATACCAGTTCTATCCACGACAATAGAAAATCATAGGAAAACACTTTAATATTTCATATAGTCAAAACTAATACAATAAAAAACCCTCCATGTAGGGGTTATGGTATTTGCCTAATTAGAGGGACTAACAAGGACATTGAGACCCATAGTCAAGGTTGTAGGTGCGGAAACTTCTAGAGTATAGTCGTTGGTTCATAGGTCGCATCCTTTGGTGATGTGTCCTTCCACTAGATCAACACTTCTTTGATAGTTATACCACGTAGCTGATGTTCATGGTGATTGAGGACTGTGTCTAGTTGGATCCAAAGGGATCCCTTGTCATCTAATTCTGGAAGGATGGTTTGGACCTTGCAATTTTGTCCCACTAGTTTCTTCAGACAGGAAACATGGAACACCTGATGGATTTTGGAAGTAGGCAGAAGGGCCAATTTGTAGGCCACTGAACCAATACGCTTGATGATTTGGTAGGGCCCATAAAACTTGGGTGTCAACTTGTGATGTCCCTGGGATTTGAGAGATGTTTTCTTATAAGATTGGATCCTAACAAACACGTGATCTCCTTCTTGAAAAAGGATTTCTGAAGGATTTTGGTCCGCGTGTTACTTCATGTGATTTTGGGCCATGTGGAGGTTATCCTTCAGAGTCGAGAGGGTGGTTGTGTGACCTTGTAACATTGTATCAATAAATTGGACCTTTAATGTGTCTGGAATATAGGTAGTGACTATAGGTGGGCATTGGCCATACACTTCTTCATATGGGGTCATTTTAGTGGTCATATGATAGGAAGTATTGTACGACCATTCCTCCAAGGGGAGCCATTGTATCAACTAGTTTTATTTTTCCGAATAAAAGCATTGTAAGTAGGTTTCCAAACATTTGTTGACCACTTTCGTTTGTCCATCAGACTGGGGATGATAGGTTGTTCTCATTCTCAGTTGGGTTCCCTACAATTTAAACAACTCTTTCCAAAATGTGCTTTTGAAAGTGGGGTCACGATAAGATACAATAGAGGTGGACATGCCATGTAACTTGAAAATTTTATCAAGGAAAACTTGTACTACTAGTGATATTACTAGTGATGGCATGAAAGGGTGGGGTGAGACACAAAAATGAGCATACTTAGAGAGGTGATCGATCACAACCACGATGAGATACTTGTTCCCACCTTTAGGAAGACCCACTATAAAATCCAAGGAGATTTTTGTCCATATAGAAGTTGGAATGGGTAGGGGTTGTAGGATGCCTTGATACTTGATAGTTTCACCTTTATTAAGTTGACACACCTCACATTATGTGACAAAGTGAAGGATATCCTTCTTCATGCATGCCTAGAAAAAAAAATACAGGAATGTGCATATGTATTTTGGAATCCTGTGTGACCCACAATAGATTATGAGTGCAACTCATTTAAGAGTCATGGATTGAGTGATGAAGATGGTGAGAGAACCAATTGATCATTATATCTAAGAATATTGTCTCACCAAGTCGAGCTGATGGGAGGATTAGGATCCTCCTGAAGGAGTTTAATTAAATTAGAGAGAGTTGAGTGTGTTAGCCACTCTTGATGTACTTCTTCAATCCAATCAGGGACCGGTAAGGATAAGGTAAAGAGGGGTCCATCTTACTCATGTTGGCATGATAATGCATCATCTACTATATTATATTTTCCATTTTGTATATAATTTCATAATCATAACCCAACATTTTGGTCAGCCACTTATTTTTTTCTGGGGAGGATAGTCATTGCTCCAAACCATATTTCAGACTATGGTGATCTGTTTTGATCTGAAAATGACGTCCCAAGAGATATGACCATCATGTGTGCACCACATGGATAATGGCCATCATTTGTTTTTCATATGTAGATCTTCTGAGATTGTGGCCACTCAACGCTTGGATGGTAAAGGCCAAATGTATACCATATTGTGTGAGCACTTCGCCTATATTAGTGCCAAAAGCATGTGATTCCACCACAAAGGTTTTGTTGAAGTCAGGCGCTACTCAGATAAGAGTAGTGCACATGGCCCTCTTTAATTCTGTGAAGGATTTCTCAGCAATAGGTGTCCAATAAAATGCATTCTTCTTAAGCAAGTTGGTCAATGACTTAGTAATTTTTCCATAATTGTGGACAAATTTCCTTTAATATCCTATGAGACCAAGAAAACCTCTTAGGCTCTTTAAGGTCTTGGGTCACAACCATTCATGCATAGCTTGTATCTTTTTGGGGTCCACTTTTACCTTTTCTCGACTAACAATGTGTCCCAAGTATTCCACTTCACTGGCTCCAAATGAACATTTGGTCGTTTTGACAAACAATAGTTTTTCCTACAAAAAAAGAAGGACTTTGTCCACATTAAGACAATGGATATCCCAAGTGTGGTTGTAAATGAGAATGTCAACAAAGAAAACCAAGACAAACTTCCAAAGGTAAGCTTTCAATAATTTATTCATGAGACTTTGGAAGGTGGATGGGGCATTGCAAAGGCCAAAAGGCATGGCCAAGAATTCATAATTTCCTTCATGAGATTTGAAATCAGTCTTCAAAATATCTGTCTCTTTCATCTGGATCTGGTGATATCCTGAGCAAAGTTCTTATTTGGTGAATACACAGGCACCTTGGATTTCATCCAACAGATCATCAATGACATGAATGGGAAACTTATCTTTGATGGTTAGTTTATTCAGGGAACATGTGCCAAGTACCGTCTTTCTTTAATACCATCACAACTGGTGAAGAATATGGGCTGGTACTAGGGTGAATTACCCCCATCTCAAACAATTCATGTACCATATTTTCTATTTCATTTTTCTAAGAAAATGGATATATGTAGGGATGTAGATTGAGGGATTGACTACACAGAAGGAGAGGTATGTTATGATCATGCTCACCCCTGGAGGGAGGTAAGGTTATGGGAATCATAAATACCTTTGGGTACTTGTCCAAGATGATTTGCAGGCTGGGAGGAACTACCTGAGATGCATGTTCAATGACCTGGATGGAATTAAATTGAGCAATCACACCATGGTGGTCTTTCTTCAAGAGTTTTTCCACCTTGTGAGGGATGATAATTTCAAGAGATCCCACTTGGATACCTCAGAGGGTATAGGAGTGAGCATCTTGGGTTAATTTCATATATAATTATTGATAATCCATTGTGATTGGCCACAGTGTGTGAATCCATTCCACTCCTAATACAATATCACAACCACCCATGGCAATAGAGAACATGTTTGTTTTCATAGTATAATCACCCTTTTGGAGTTTGGCATTCTCACAATGACCCCCACACTTCATAGTACCACCATTAGTGTAACACACCCACAATGGGGCCAAAATAAAAATAAAAAATCATCCTCCTTACATGAACAAATCCTCTTTCTCTCTACGGGTTCTTATTTGGAAAATGTGGGACTCATCCTGAGCCTCCGATCAAGATTCTATGATTCTAAATCAAACAACACTTTGAGACCATGATAGTCTCACCTATAAATCATACACAGACCCTTTTGGCCTCTGGTGCAGGTCTTATGATACATGTGACCTTCTCCTTCATGCTTCAGCGAAGTCTCGTAGTTGGCGTTAGCCCCTTTTTCTCTAGGCCTCTCCTCATATGTCACCTTGGAGATGACCACGCGATTGCGGGAACAACCACAAACAATTTGGATTCAAACTACTTTTGGCCCCGCCATCTTCCTCAAGTCTCCACATGTCCTCCTGACGAAACCATAGTTTGGATTGCGGCCCGCCCTCGATATTTTAAACTTCATGCAACTCCTGTCCCTACAATGCTACGGGATCGTCAATATTTCCATATTGACGATATTTTCTAAATCGACGGTTCATATCTGCACCTCTCAAATATATGGACCAGCTATGTCCCTCCTAGATAAATGATTGTGATCTCTTCACAATTCTGGACTTCGGGGTTTTGAAATATCAAACCTTGCTTCTTCTGGAATTCAATATTTCGAAGCTAACGATCTGTAGACACCTATCCTGCTCGATCAATGGTCTTTCTCCCACTTTGGGTGTTTGACCATTCAACCCAAATAAGTGGTCCTCCAACCCTCTTCTCAATCGACGGTCGAGATCTCCTTCGGGTTTCAGACTTCTGAGATCTCAAATCTCAAACCTTTTCACCAATGACTTTCATTCGAAGGCTACAATCCTATGATGCGTTTCCTCCTGATCTAACGATTGAGGATTACTTCAGGTATTCACCCAGAGCTCACAGATTTGTGTCACGTGTCCTCCAAATCCAACGGCTAGGAATCACTTCGAGACTTTACTCGGAGTTTATGGATTCTTGCCACATCTCCCTTAGATCTGTCGGTCCAAGTTCACTTTGAGTCTTTGGGCCTTCGGGTTCGGAAATATCAGTTCTCAAAATCAAACCCCACTACAATATTCCCAGAGCTCTCGATCTGTTGACAAGTGTCCCCTTTCCAATTGACAACTCACGACTCTTCGACTCTTCAGGCTTCGGTTGTTTCAACACTTCGACCTTTGCCTTCCTTTGGATCTTTCGACCTGTAGACACGTGTCCTCCTGGATCCAATGATCCAGATTTTCTCCAGCCCTTCCACTCTCTGTGCTTCAGGAATCTCAAGTTTCAAACTTGCCTCCTCCCAGACTCACGGTATTTGACGGCTCAGATCCGCTCTAGCGATCCGACGCTTGAATTTTACCATGATAATTTGACGGCTCAGATCTGTTCCTGAGATCGGATGATTGAGATTATACTTCGGGTTTTCTGCTCTTCGGGCTTCAGAAACTTCGAGTCTCAAACCTTGATAGGTTCTCTCTCCTTTGCGTGTGAATGTTAAGACTCGTGCACCTTCCTTAGATCCGACGGTTGTCGATCCTTTTCACTGTGATCCAACAACCACTGTCACTCCTCCTTCTGAGATTTTTATTTCTCACGCTTGGAATATTTGTCAATCTTCAAAGGTTTCAAACCTTTTCTCCTCCTACGAGTCCTAGTGTTGGATCTCGTCAATACTTATGATAAGTGCTATCCTTTCTGAGATTACGAACTTGAAACAAGCTCGCCTATTGGACCTCATCTGCGCTTCTGAGAAGTGCTTATCTCTTTTGAGTTTGGTTCTTAGGGGACCTTGAGTTCCCACATACTCCTTGCATTAATTTTCGTGCATCAGATCACCAGTCCATGACCTTCCTTGATCCAACGATCCATATCACATCGCAACTTTGGGCTTCAGAAGGTTAGTCATGCCAACGTGCAATTCTCTCGATGTGCGGAATCCAATCTCGCCAATCCGACGGTCAAGGAGGGACCCAATATATCCTTGGATCTATGGTCTAGGTTTCATCACTACTTTGGGTTTCATGGGGTTTGGTCACACCAATGCATGATTCTCCCATTGTGCGAACTCCGAACTCACATATCTGATGGTCAAGGTGGGTCCCAATAGATCCTTAGATCTACGGTCCAGATCACATCACGACTTTGGGATTAATATTTCAGAGAATCATTTCCCTTCATGACGATTACCAACATTCGTCAAACTTGCGAATACTGAAGGAATCGAGGCGTTAACGGCTGCACTCCTTCTTCAAATCTAACGGTCTTGACAGACCTTAGATTCTCCCGAACAGATCTCGTTCGTTCATCTTCCAATCGAAAGGATATTCCCTTTCGATACTTGAATCTCACTATCCTTCCTGAGCTTCTTCAGTTATGAAGTACCTAAGAGCGTTACGCTCTTTCTACTGGACTTAACACTTAGAAGAATTTTAGCGTACCCCTTGCGCTCATTCATCAAGTCTGGAACTTAAGTGGTTCTCGGTTTCTGCTTTCCCCGTAGAGAGCCTGTGCATATCTGCACTACCTCTCCTGAGCGTAACAGACTCCATCCTTCAAGGTACTCAGAATGACTAGGAGGGTCAACATGAATTCATGAAACTGTGTCCAAGGTCGATGGACATACAATTCGTGACTCTAGCTTAAGCCACCACAAGACGCAAGCATTTATGAGTATAAAACATGTCCTATCCATATGATTTCCTACTTTCCTAATTTCACATTCAAGTAGATACAAAAGAAGGAAATACAGTATAAATCATTAAGGAAACATAACCATCCCTGCAACATTCATAGGATATCCACATTTAACTCACAGTACCACTTAAACACACAAGATATGTTGTTACTTATCTATTACAGGTGGTAGCCAACTAATTGACTATGGGTGTTCATCCTTCCACCCTACCATAGGCTCAAAGGCATTCATTCTTAGCACTCTAGCCACCCTCATGCTAGGCCATGATATCACCAGGGAACTCTCACAGTTCTCAAGGATTCTTTCTATGTTCAGCTTCTGCTCAGGTTCTGTTCTCTGCAAATTTCAGATATTTCTCTCTATTATGGCCTCGACGAGGTTTATGATTCTCACCTAGAATCAAGCTCGCGGCCTTTTATTCACTATCCCCTATAGAGCTACACGCATCTCCCTTATGAGATTTTCGCTCTCCTCCTTGGTTTTTCGTGCGTATCTATCTTACCTTCCTTCTTTTGGAAGGTTCCCAACCCATCACGTTCCTTCTGTCACAAGGAAGCCTGGGTCTGCAAGTTTCTATGGTACTTCGGGCTGACATTCTGTAGCTATACCATGCTCCCATTCATGGGGGTGGTTGAATATTCAACCACTGGTCCTTTCTTCATTAACTGATTTCTCTCCTTGGGATCCGAAGGAGGTTTATCATCCTCATCAAGGGAAATTTGGGGTTGTTTGATATAATGAACCCTCTTGTACAGTTTTCACATTCTTCCTCTAGTGATATCATGCCCAGTACTTTCAAGGCTTCACCCCCATAGTCAGTTATTGAAAACTCAAACAATAATACATTTACATTGTCCACATGCCTTAGTGTGGTAATTCCTATTTTATGATTAATTACAAACTGGGGGAAACAAGGATATTAAAACTCCCTCCCCCTTAAAGGAACATCGTCCTCGATGTTATTCCTCAAAAACACCTATCATGCCTTTCTCATTCAGTTGTTTCAGAAATCTTGATCTTTCTCTCTCGGTCAGGTCCTTTTTCAGACCCATAATCTTTGTCACCTGCTTTCAGTAATTGTTGGACAATCAAGCACGTTAATCATAGTCTTATGCGAAAACATTGCATAAAAATTTCTAAGAAAGTTTTCATAATCTTAGCACAATAATTATCTGCACAGTTTGTGGATTTGTATCCACATGGTTGTTTTGTTATCCAGGCTCATTGTTTTTCGTTGACATACCCATTGGGTGCATGATCCCAATCAATAGTTTACAATAAATATCAAGGTTTCATCTTCCTTGTGGTCACTCACCCTCCAGGCACAGGCTCAGGAATCCCCTTCTCTGTTATACAGTCCCTTGGGCGATCCATCTTGCCTTGCCAAGGTTTTCTCACACATGAATAACTACCCACCATGTGCATGATCCCAATAGTTTACAAGAACTATTAAGGTCTCCTTTTCCTTGTGGTCACTCACCCTCCAGGCCCAAGCTCATGCATCCCCTTTACTGCTATACAGTCCCTCGGGTGATCCATCTTGCTTTGCCAAGGTTTTCTCCCACATAAAGAATTCCAGAGACTCTATTGAGTCTTAGAGTCGAGAAATCCCTCAAACTTTCTCTGTCGATGTGTCCCTCCGACTTGTGTTACCTCAACACAATATATTCTAGGAAATCATGGCTTACCACGGGGTTCTCATGGCTCAGAAGTAGCCATTTTTCATGATTTTACAGCTTGACATCCTTCCAGCTCAGCTAAAGTTAGGGACGAAGGTTACTCTCCTTCTCTTGAATCAATCATAGATAGGGACGAAGGTTACTCTCCTTCTCCTGAATCAATCATAGATAGGGATGAAGGTTACTCTCCTTCTCCCAACTCAGTATGTATTTCATGCGATCAAATTATACTCCTTCTCACCTGTATCATAAACATATAAAAATTCACGAGACATCATCATAATTTTTAATTTTTAAATTCAAAATTTTCTTGTAAATCTGTGACCCATAGATATCCAAATTCCATGTTTTGTTTCCATATTTTTTTTGCACAGGAAATAGATTCATAATTATGGGACTTTCCTTCCCATAGCGTTTTGGTTCAGTAGGAAATTGGTCTTCCTTATGTATTACAATGCTGCCATAGTCAAGACTCCTTTGCTTCCTGCACTTTCAACTTCAATCAACCAAACAAATTGTTAGTTTCCACGCATATACATTTTATTGCACCTTTATATCATCATCACAAACAATTTCAGAATTGTGCATACTAACAATCAAATTCATTTTTTCAAAAAGGAAATACTATTCCTTGCAGTTTGGTTCAATAGGCAATTGGTCTTCCTTATGGGCTTACAATACTTCCATATCCAAGACCCATTTTATCCTGCAATTTCAACATTCCTCAGCCAAACAAATTGTTAGTTTCTCATGCATCCATGTATATATATCTATATTCAAAACCATGCATACTAACAGTTCATCTCATCTGTATAAACATGCAAAGGGAATCCCACCCCTTTCTTGTTCCTTATTTCAATATACCAAACCTTTCGAAACATAATTCAACATTTTAAAGGATTTAACAAATGTTCTAGTATTCACGGCCACATTCATACCCAATGAAATCTTGCATTGATTTCAAATTTGTCACACTTTGTGACAGCTTCTTGGCCATCGCGTGTTGGAATTTAACCAACCTCTTCACCACATGGCTTATTCATTTTCATTTACTCTTACAACAGGGCCACGCTTCCTTCTATAGGCTGATCACGATTCCAAATCAGTACACATGAAACTCAAAAGTTTATGTCACATACCCACTACCTCAATCAAATTTTTCTGGTCCTCTGCTGAATCAGATCCCCCAAATTACCTACGGAGGCCTAGCGAAAGCTATCTCTTTCTCTCTCCCCATTCCCATGTGGTCGCGGTTCATGGTCATAGTTCAAATAATCGCGGTGCCTCTTCGCATTTCATGCCTTGACGCTACAGAGGTGTTGAATCATTCGACTCTGCAACCGCCGAACCCCGACAGGGCTAGCGTCCAACCAATAGGGACGAATTCCAATAGGAATAGAGAACAACCAATGAGAATAGGCCCCATTGCATGGTTAAGTGGGGTATAGGTGGTAGAGGGGGAATGAGACACGGTAGTCAACAGGACAGGAGGGGGCCCCAGTTCACACGCCACACTATTCTGGACCCCCCCTCCCCCCATTAAAGGCAGAATGGCAAGGGGGGTCCGGAATTCACCTGAGCACCATTGATCAAGGTGAATTAATCTCAACCGTTTGAGAGTTGCATGTCCGATTCCAGACACCCCCCCCCACCATTAAAGGCAGAACAACAAGGGGGCTCCGGAATGAAACCTCAGCTGTAGCTCTGGGCGGGTGGATTTTGGTCGTCCTGATCTGCTCATTGCTTATCTTAAGGCGTCTTCGTGCCCCATCTTAAAGTTGATGTCTCTTCCTCTCATCTTACAATCGTGATAGACCCTGAGATCCTTCGAAAGAATCTTGTCCCTTCATCGGGATTTATCATCACGAGAGTCCGAACTCTCGATCACGGGACTCCCGAATTCTCAATCCCCGGTCTCCCGATGCGGTTAATCTCTCGACATGTGGCCTCCGTAAATCGGACGGTTCAGGTCTGTCCCGGGATTTCCACCATGGAAAGTCCCAATCTCTTGTCACCAGGACTCTCGATCCCATGATTCCTGATTTCCCAAAATGGGTAATCTTACGGCACATGGCCTCCGTCATTCAGACGGCTTAGATCTATTCTGGGGTTTTCACCATGTAAAATCCCAAAATCTCGTCATAAGGATTTCCGATTCCGTGATTCCCGATTTCCTGAAATGGGTAATATTATGGCATGTGGCCTCTGTCATTCGGATGGCTCAGATCTATTCCAGGGTTTTCACCATGGAAAATCCTGAACTCTCATCATCAGGATTCCCGATTCCGTGATTCCTGATTTCCCGAAATGGGTAATCTTACGACACGTGACCTCCATCATTCAAACGGCTTAGATCTATTTCGGGGTTTTCACCATGGAAAATATTGAACTCTCGTCATCAGGATTCTCGATTCTACGATTCTCGATTCACGAAATGGGTAATATTACGACATGTGGCCTCCGTCATTCGGACGGTTCAGATCTATTCCAGGGTTTTCACCCCTATACACTGGGGTCTTAACCCTCGGGTAACTCCTGAAAGATCCAACGACTGTCGGGTTTTCCAGCCGAGATCTGATGGCTCAGATTGGTTCCTACCTGTGCATTCTTCCACGACTCCCTGGATGTAGAAAAATCAACAGTCTAGATGTTCTCATGGACCTTGGGGATCTATGATCCCGATCTCTTCGCTACCCACGAAGACACGGAGAAACCAAGTGGTAAAGCGTTTAACACCCTACCTTCTCCTACCAATCTAATGGTCGGGTGTGACTGCAGATTTCTCGACGGAATCTCGTCCATCGATTCGACACTTATCAGGGATAAGGCACTTAACACTCCATCTTGTTCCTCT